>JASTWK010000518.1:0-125039 GCA_030770225.1 Temnothorax unifasciatus | reverse complement strand
GTCCCGGGAACCCTGCCGCAGGCAACGGAAACCCCAGAGGGACGAACACTCGCGCCCCGCCGCCACAACGGAGCCTCCGGCAAAACCCACTGCCGAGCAGTGGGGCCGGAGTCCCGCAAGCACAGCGGTGAGCGGCGAAATCGTATGTAAAGCCCGGCCAACCGGGAACATCAACGCCGAATATACATGGTGCCAAGGTAATGCTCTGTATTTGGTGGGATCAGAAGGGTGTGATCCACTATGAGCTGCTAAAACCTGGTCAAATCATCACGGGAGACTTCTACAGGCAACAATTGATCCGTTTAAAGCGAGCTATAGCCGAAAAACGTCCAGAATATGTGACCAGACACGAATCCATAATCTTTCACCATGACAACGCTCGGCCTAAGTTGCTGTTCCGGTTAAAAACTATTTGGAAAATATCGGATGGGAAGTTCTGGCTCACCCGCCTTATAGCCCAGACCTTGCCCCTTCCGACTACCATTTGTTTCGATCGATGCAGAACGCTTTGACTGGAATACGCTTCACTTCAGAACAGGGTATCAAAAATTGGCTCGATTCATTCTTGGCTTCAAAAGAACGCTTCTTCCGCGACGGAATCCATAAATTGCCAGAAAGATGGGAAAAAGTAGTGGCTAGCGATGGACAGTACTTTGAATAAGGTATTAATTCATTTTATCGTTCAAATAAATGCGTTTTTCAAGCAAAAAAACGGTTGTACACCCAATAATAAAAAATGTAACGACTTTTTCAGAAAAAATCACGACAACTTTTTAAAAATGTGACTATTTCCGTAATTTTTTTTTTTTTTTTGAAATATCCCTCTCGTGACACGATAAAGAATCTCATTAGGAATATGTATACAAAAAATGAAGTTAATCGGGCAAATGCTGAGGCAGTTATCATGCCCACCGTTTTTAAAAAGACGTCCTACGCCAATGCACGCAGCCGCTACATTTTTTTGTATTTTTTCTTCTTAGTGTATGTTTTCTTTCCTGCAAAAGACACTCTTTACAATAAAAAAAGGTTCAACTTAATCGGTCTAATAGTTTTCTGGCAAACCCTCATAATTATTGGGCCACTTTTTAGGGCCGAGAAACGGATATGACCCCTTAATGATACACTGAGAAAAAATTTTTCTGCATTTTAGTAAATATTAGTTTGCATACAACTGCTATTCTATTTATAAAAAAAGAAAGTTTTTTTTTTATTTTAGAATACTTTTTTTCAGTAAATACACGTGTACTATTGTATAAAAGAAAAATTTTTTTTATTTTAGTAAATGGGGTCACAGTTGTATGCAAACCAATATTTACTAAAATGCAGAACATTTCTTTTCTCATAATCAGTGTATGTCGTACAGTAAAGGTTTGATTTGGCTGTAATCGGTCTTTCGTGGGCCAACATTTTCGTGTGTTAATCCTTAAATAATGCACCGAGTAGAATATTGCAAGTTCTCAAATAATAACTAAACATATAGATGAAATTAATTAAGAAATAGTTAAACTGGGCTGTCCAGTTATTTACCATTGCACCGAAGAAATCGGTCCTTGCATGTAACAATACGTCCTAGAGTAAAAATATTGATTTGGCTGTAGTCTGCCCGTATTTCGTGGGCCAACATTTTCGTGTGTTAATCCTTAAATAATGCACCGAGTAAAATATCGCAAGTTCTCAAGCAATTAAACGTACAAATAAAATTATTTGAAAAATATTTAAACTGAGCGGTCCTGCTATTTACCATTGCACCGAAGAAATCGGTCCTCGCATGTAACAATACGTCCTAGAGTAAAAGTTTTGATTTGGCTGTAGTCTGTCCGTATTTCGTGGGCCAACATTTTTACCTGTTAATCTCTATATTTTTCTCTAACAAAATAATTCACAAAATTGCGTTACCTAACTCAACCCAAGTGATATGTACCTAACAAAATAATTCACAAAATTGCGTCACCTTTTTTTTTTTTTCGCTGGGAAATCCTTATGGATTCCCTCGCCTCTTGGGGGAGAGGCGGGGGATATGCCGGACTCTTACCGGCTAAAACCCAGCGGGTGTCCTACCCCTCCCCTCTAAGTGGGCGCGCCCGGGAACTTACTCGCGTATTACATCCGGGCGCGCCCAGGGGTGGAGCCTCCTGCGGCTCACCTCCCTGCAACGGCAAACGAGGGACACCACCTCTCGCTGCCGACCGACACGGCGGGTGTAACCGGGGAAGGTCCCCCGACCTTCCCCGTCCTGCCGAGGCGGTTTGAGATTTTCCCCAAACCCCTATGTGACCCCGATCCGGGCCGGGCGGGCCTTGCCATCGGCCCGCCCGCCCGGGTTAGAAGATATTAGGGGGAGCGGGGCGACGGCGACGCCGAGGCGCTCCTGCGCGCCTTGGTTCGCCGTCTCTCCGCTCCCTCTCGGCCGTTTCCTTCGCGAGCATAACCGACTCGCAGAAGGAGACGACCGCCCCCCAGGCCTCTCTCTCCCGGACCATGGCCGCTGCCACGGCCGGGAGAGAGAGGTCCGCCCCTATTTTTGCGGAAAGGACTCCGCGCTGCACCGCAAAGGCCGGACATTCGGCCAAGGTGTGCTGCGCGGAGTCCTCCGGGTCCCCGCAATGATGGCACTCATTTGTGCGCTCTTTCCCTATGCGACACAGGTAATCACCGAAACACCCGTGTCCGGTGAGTACCTGCGTCACCCTGTAAGTCAGGCCGCCCCACGACCTGCCCACCCAGTCGGGCAGGATCGGCCGGATTGCCTCGACAACTCGCCCCTCGAGAGTGGCAAGATGAACCTGCCACTCCCGGAGGGCGAGTTCTCGGGCCTGCCTACGGATCATCGCCCTGGCTCGCGCCACGAGTGGCTCGCCCCCCCGATCCAACCGCGCCCCGCGCACACGCCGATATACCTCGGCGTGCGCGAGGGCCGCGAATTCGATCGGAGGAACTCCCGCCAGGACGGTGGCCGCCGCATGGGAGATCGTGCGGTACCCCCTTATCAGGCGGATCGCGGACCGGCGCTCGGCGCGATGTATTTGCGAACCGGTCCGCGACCGCCCTATCCGCCCAAATCGGCGCCCCGTAAAGGGCCACCGATCGCACGACCCCATGAAAGAGGCGGCGCACCCGCGCGCACGGGCCACCAAGGTTGGGTTGCAGGCGGCCCAACGCGGCCGCCATGCCCTCCATCCTGGCGGCCACTGCCCTAAAGTGCGCGCGGAAGCAAAATTGCGTCACCTAACTCAACCCAAGTAATATGTATTTCAAAAAAAGATGTGAAATTTTTAAATTGCGCCAATTGCAAAAAAATATGTATATATTGCTTTGAAAAATAATTGTTGCGCTACTTTTAAAAAATAAAACTCAAGTAATACGTATCTTTATATTCCCATTCAAGAGTCTTCTCATTCCAACCCAAGCTTTAATTTTTTTTAACAAAATTATAATATTACAAAGAATCATTTTAATCACAAAGAATTAAAGAGATAACAGTACAAAATAAGAATTTTTAATTAAAATAAAATAAATAAATTTTTCTTGTAAAAAGACTTGGCGCTGCTTTTTTTATTCCCTTAAATTCAATCAAAATTTTAGTACTTTATTAAATTTCAAGGTCTAGCAGCGCCAAGTTTTTTTTACAAGAAAAATTTATTTATTTTATTTTAATTAAAAATTCTTATTTTGTACTGTTATCTCTTTAATTCTTTGTGATTAAAATGATTCTTTGTAATATTGTAATTTTGTTAAAAAAAATTAAAGCTTGGGTTGGAATGAGAAGACCCTTGAATGGGAATATAAAGATACGTATTACTTGAGTTTTATTTTTTAAAAGTAGCGCAACAATTATTTTTCAAAGCAATATATACATATTTTTTTGCAATTGGCGCAATTTAAAAATTTCACATCTTTTTTTGAAATACATATTACTTGGGTTGAGTTAGGTAACTAAATTTTGTGAATTATTTTGTTAGGTACATATCACTTGGGTTGAGTTAGGTAACGCAATTTTGTGAATTATTTTGTTAGAGAGAAATAAAGCTACTAGCATTTAAGATTTTTTTAAATTTACAACATACATTGCGCGTGTACTTGACGCCTTTTTTTACCTTTTTTTGAAAAAGGTAATTTTGTACTGATATCATGCATTTTGTAGTGATAAGCAAGTATCGGCAAAAATTTCCATTTTTTATTTTTTAATTATCACAAATTAGCAATAACAACAAATTAAATTTTTATTGAATTTATATATATGTATACACACATGTAATACATATAGAGTCCCATTTTAATCAATCACCCCCAAAAATTTTTTTATTTGTGATTCTGGAAAAAAATTTTTTAGACGAAAGTTGTTTGGTTTGAAGGAGGATGACATATGATTTCAATGTAAGTCGTGTCATACATGTCATCATTTTCAAGAAATTTTAAAGGAGACTTATTTCTTAAATGGAACTTGATTTTTTTTTAGATAAAAGTTGTAGATCTCGTCGAGATCTCAAAACACTATAATAAAGCTCTCTTTCGTTAAGGATTTCCTGAGATATTTTAAATTTTGTCATATTAATATAAAATATGAAATAATCCGTAAAGTATTAAATTCACTTTTTGATGATTTTACGTTGATACTTTTATACGTAGAATAATAAAAAAAACTGATGTTGAAAAAAAAACAGAAACAATTATTTAAAAAAAATTACATTTTGTAGACGCATTCAATTTTGCAAAATTGCAAATGTAAAAATTAATATTCGAATTCTTTCATTATTCTACGTATAAAAATATGAAACTAAAAGTCATCAAAACATGAATACTTTACGAAATATTTATATTAAAAATATTATTTTAAAACAAAATTTAAAATACCTCAGAAAATTCTAATAACAAAAGAGAGCTTTATCTACGACATAACTCACGTAAGAATCATGTTTCCCCCTTCAAATCAAACAACTTTTGTCTAAAGCATTTCTTTTTAGAATCACAAATAAAACAGTTTTTAGGGGTAATCGATTAAAATGAGACACTGTATACGTGCATATATAATAAATACGATAGATGCATAGATACAGATCATTTTTTCGTTCTCTTTAATTTTAGCAACATATACAAGATAACATATACGTACGTGTGCGATTTTGGATACACCTTCCTTCTTAGAGTCTGTTCACACGAGGCGGTTTTGACGCGCGGTTGCGCTGCTGCCCATGGCCGCGCGTTATCGCGAGACGAGGGGCGACAACGCGCGCATACGTGCGTACGCGAAACGGCGTACGCGTGATGACGAGCGTCTACGATACGCTTTGCGGCATTTTAGACCCATTATAGGGCACTCGCCGTCGCATCTTGCCTCGCGACAGCGCGCGGCTCATGCAAACGTTAACGCGCGGCCGCAATCGCGCGGCAGAAACGCCTCGTGTGAACAGGCTCCTTGATCTCCTTGGGATCAGCTCCCTGCCGTCAATATATATTTCACTATCTATCACGTGGCGACGGTCACGATCGTCACTATTTCTAGGTTATAACTGACTGACAGCGCACTGAACGCACTGACTGCACTGAGCGCAGTATGCACACGTACCACATACATGGTATATATCGATATATCGACTCGAATGGATTCACTCGCTGGGTTGATAATACCGTGTTTTCTTGATAACCTCCTGGTTGATAAGTCTATACGACCTAATTTACCTAATAGAAATCTTCCTCCTGACCGATAAGTCGACCTAATTTACCTACTAGATCGATCGATAATAATGCGCGCGCGATATCGAAACTGGCAATACCAGCGCTTCCAGTGTCGAAAAAGTAAAAGTTACATTTTCTGATATATATATGTCATCTTGTTGATAAGACATCGGAGGAGAAGTAGTATCTTAATATAAAATTTTCACATTTGGACTTTGCGTCGCAATATCTCCGCTCGTAGGGCACGTAGCGGAAAAATGAAAAGGACGTACCCCCACCAAATCGACCCCAAGCTATCGATCAAGCCTACTTAGAACTTGATCCGTTCACTCGTTATCGAGATCTTAACATCTCGAGTACTCGCAACCCGTCGCGTCGCGTAAAAGAGTCACGGTCGGTCTCGCTCCGCGTATACTTGGCGCGAGACACCGTGTCTCTTGAAATGATGCGCCGAGTAAAATATTGCAAAGATTCAAGTAACCGAACGTACGATAAAATTAATTGAGAAATAGTTAAACTGGGCGGAACTGCTATTTACCATTGTACCGATAAATACGGTCCTCGCATGTAACGATACGTCGTAGAGGTAGAGTATAACCTTTGATTTGGCTGTAATTTCTTGGTATTTCGCAGTCCATGATTTTCGCTTTTTAATCCCTAAATTATGCGTTGTGTAAAATATAGCTTATGCGAAGTATACGTAAAATTTGTCGAGGAATAATTTATTTGGTCGGTCTTGCTATTTCCATTATCCGTGGAAATCGGTCTTCGCATGTGACGATACGTCTGGTAAAAGTTTTGTTTCAGCTATAATTTTTATTTAAAATGTTTTCATTATTTTCGTGCGTTTTTTCTTAAATAATGCACTGAATATAATATTTGAAAATTTCAAGTAACCGAACATGAAAAGTATAAGTATTTATTCAAAAAGTATAACTGGTCAGAGTCCTGCTGTTTGCTATTACATCGATGAAATCAGCGAAGAAGTCGAAAAACTTTTTTCTACAGTGTATTGTCGTAGAAGTTTGTATGGAAATCGATTTCTTTACTGTAACAACAAAAAGTAGAACCTCGTAATTTTAATTGATTAGTTTATTTATTGATTATTTATTATTTTAATTCTAATTATTTTAATTCTAATTTTAATTAAATTGACTAATTTAAATTTATATATTGCTTATTGGCAGGTTGAACTTTTTAGAGATTATCATGATTTGTGCAGGAAATTTATTGCTTTTTGATTGGTTCAACAAACCGACCTTTTCCGGGAGATATTTGAACTTCTTGTCGCAACACCCACTATGTCAAAAAAGAGGCACTGTCATTGACTTAATTGACAGGGCATTTAAGCTGTCTCATCCGAAATTTCATGAGAAAAACTTGAAACTGATCATTCAAATTTTGTTAAAAAACTGTTATCCTCTTGAATTTATTTTTAACCCGAAAATAATATGTTTATTAAAAGTTTATAAGAAGTTTGCTTAAGTGTTGAGTATATGTTTCATTTGAGCTTTAAAACATTTATTAAATTGTTTATGAGATGTAAATTTGAACATGGAATTGTTTATGAGATGTTCACGGCTATGTTTAATACGCGTTCGGAAAGTGTTGTGTGGTGTTTTTCGAGTGTTACAAATGTTCACGAGGTGTTTTAAGCAGCGCTGTGAACTGCTGCTTAAAACACCTTCAAACTTCTTATAAACTTTCAATAAACATCTATTATTTTCGCCAAAGATAAATTTTATGTTTATTTAATTATTATCAGTCTTCAAAAATAAAGATAAAATAACATTACATGAACGTTATATCAATCCAAAAGTGTGCCACACCTTACTATGAAGGTGGACTCCACGATACAACTAATACACGTTGTGCAGTTCCGTGGTTTATCTATCGTTCTTATACCATCGTTCGTCGTATTTTAAATAGGAGAAACTGATCCCATTGAATGCTATCTATGATTTAGAAACGTAAATGGTTTCAAAGCGTTTCTTATAAAGTGTTTAATAACATAGTCTCAAACGTTTCCATTATAATTTTTTAAGTATTTATAAAATGTTTATTAGCAGACGGTTTGCAACGTGCTTTGAAACAGTGTAAACATCAATAAAACTTTTCATAAATAGTGTGTAACCATTGATAAAACTCTTCATAAACAAATATAAACACAATCTCTTACTAATAATTTTTGCCAGGAATGAAATGTTTAAGTGGCGTTTAATAACATAGTGTCAAACGTTTCTAATAAAGTTTTCTAAGTATTTTTTATAAAATGTTTTGTCAGCAGAGAGTTAACCAAGTGTTTGCAACTTGCTTCCAAACAGTGTAAACATCAATAAAACTCTTCATAACCCTTATAAAAATTTTTCACCGTTTTTGGACCGCGAGAACGGTCAGTTTGAGTAGCAAAAACGTGCATTTGGTTCAATGAGTACGACTCGTTTTTGGGGCACAAAGGGGCACTTTTGCTTAAAAACGAGTGGTTAAAGCGGATTGCGTATGAGTATATCCAAGTAGTAATATTCTTATGAGTATTTTTGAGTGGTAAATACGTGTTGTGTGTAAATTTGAGGTGTAAAAATGTACATTCAGCTACGAGTACAAAATACTCGTTTAGCACTCATAAATACTCACATTGCAAATTTTGAGATATCATAATTCATTATTATTTATTACATAATAGTTAATAAAGGTATGAACATGTTGAAGTAGTGAAGTAATTTACATCAAATTAATTATGAAAAGTCTAATAGAGTGAACTAGTAAAATATTGAAATAACATTAGAACAACGTGTTGCTAGTCCCTTGTTGCTCGTCCCTTTCCTTCGCGAACTGTCGTGACGTGTGGACGTGTGTGGACTAGAGCGGTCGTGTGCAAATATATTGTGAGCTGATATAATAAGACGGAGCGGACGTGTGCAAATATATTGTGAGCAGATGTAATAAGACGTTGTGAGCTGTATATGTGGAGTGTTACGTGAAGTGATGTAAACCGAGTTATAAGCTACATATGAGATAAGTAAAATGTCTGTTCAGATTATATTTGCTGTGAATCTAACTGTCATATTGTGAACTTTGTATAATATAATTCTTTCACTCTTATCAACCAGTGTTCTTACTATATTGCTATATAGAAAAACAACAGGTTATGGGCCCAGACTTCCGCGTACTAAAAAGGTCTGGTAAATAGTGGTTGTAAGAGTGAGAGAGAGAGAGAAAGAGAGTGTAAAGTAAAATAAAATAAAGCAGAATATTTAAGAAAGAAAAGGAATAATTATAGAAATTTAAATATTCATAATATGACAGGTTGCTATAGAAACTGATATGTGTTTGTCGATAAATAATTTTGTTGCTAAGGAAAGGGCATGCGTTTGTTTATGATATTAAATCAATAACATGTTACTAAGGAAAGAGATTGCATTTGTTTAAATGATGTTGAATTAAAAGAGTTAAAGGAAAAATAAAAGATAGATTACAAACGCATAATAGATATAACAGTTTAGATAAATAAAGAATTTAGAAAGTTAGTTATAAGAGTTGAGACAAATAAAGATTAAAGAAAAGAGTTTTTGAATATTGTCTAAGTTAAGAAATAAAAATAGTTTCATATAAAAGTAAAATTAAAATGTGCGTATGAGTAAAATAAAGTCTAACTTATAAGAATAAAGAACAAAGTAAAAAAATAAAGAAAAAGTAATAAAGTAATATAAAATAGTAAAGTAAAATAATATAGTATAAAGTAAAATAGAATAGTTACAAAGAAAAATAAAGTAAAAGTAAAAAAAGTAAAGAAAAGCATAAAAATAAAGAATTAAAGGTGATACGCAGATTTTAAGATTACAATAAATGAAATATTGTCAAGATTATGAAATGAAAATATTGTATTTTGAAAGTTTTATATAATGTGTTGTTGCATATAGGTAATAACGTGTCGATATTGATTAAAGAATATACGTGTCGTTTGAATAAAATTATCTGAAACTTTAAAATTTAAAAATGGCAAAGGTTGCGGAAGATTATTTTAATATTGAGAAGTTAACGGGTGTTGAAAATTTCCAAATTTGGAAATTTCAAATTAAAATCATGTTTCGTGCAAATGAAGTGTTAGAAATTGTTACAGAAAATAGTGTTGGTGAAAGAAATGATTTATGGCGGAAAAAAGATGCGATTGCGCAAAAGATAATAATATCAACTATTGATAAGAAACCTTTTCTTAATATAATGGATTGTAGCACATCTAATGAGATGTGGACTAAAATATGTAATACTTATAAAAGGGATACGGAGCAACAAAGGTGTAGCCTTTTGCAAAAATTCTATAATACTACTTTTGAAAAGGGATCTGATATGACATCTTATATTAGTAAGTTAAAGAATCTAGCTTTCAGGTTGAATGCAATGGATACAAAGATAGATGATAAAATGCTAATTTCAAAAATATTAGCAACTCTACCGAAAGAATATATACATTTTGTGAGTGCTTGGGAATCGACGGAACCTGATAGGAAAACCATGGAAAATTTAACAGCGAGATTAATCGGAGAAGAATTTCGGTTTCATCCGAAGGAAGAAGAGAATGCAGTCGCCTTCAAGACAAGCCAAAAGAAGTGTCTTAAATGCAATAAATTTGGTCACTTGGCAAAGTTCTGCAAAACAAAGTTTACACCAAAAGATAAAAAGCTGGTTCGTTGCTTTAAATGTAATAAGAACGGTCATATAGCGAAACATTGCACTGAGGAAGAAAATAGTGAAAAAAGGTGTAATATTTGCAAGAAGAACAATCATTTGGAAAAGGATTGTTATTTTAAGAACAAGAAGCAAGATAAGAATGAAGATGTTAAAAAGATTGCATTACTTACAAGTGAGATGTATGAGGAAGATTCTTGGATTGTTGATTCAGGAAGTACGTCAAATATGACAAACAACAGAAGACATTTCCAAGAATTAAAGAAGTCTCATATTCAAATTAATGTTGCAAAATCGGAAGAAACGATGCAGGCAGAAGGTATAGGCAGCATTGAATTTAGTAAGTGCATTTTAAAAGAAGTCTTATATGTACCGAAACTAACAACGAACTTACTTTCAGTAAATACAATAACGAAAAATGGTGGTGAAGTTATTTTTACGAAAAACGAGGTAATAATTAAAACTAATAATAAAATTGTTTTAAAAGGTAGAAAACTCTCAAACGAATTGTTCCAAGTGAAACTGACACCAGAACACAACCTAGAATCTCATCTGACTGAGAACTGTGGAAGTCAGGCAGAATTATGGCATAGAAAACTTGGACACACAAGTTTAGGTAAGATAAAAAATATGTTGACGCTATGTGATGGACTTAGACTTTCAAATAATGATTTGGATGAATTAAAACAAGTGTGTGAAGTCTGTCAAAAAGCTAAGCAGTCAAGACTCAAGTTTGGAGATACTAGAGCGAGAGCTAATAGGCCAATACAAATAATACATACAGATTTATGTGGACCTATAGATCCAGATACATGGAATGGAAAGAAATATATAATAACCTTCTTAGATGATTATACTCACTATACAATGGCTTATCTTTTAGAAAGCAAAACAGAAGTAAAAGAAATTATGAAGGAATATGTGGAACGAGTTGAAGCGCATTGGAACTTAAGAGTTTCGAAAATCAGATGTGACAATGGAAAAGAATATTTAAATAAGAATATTCAAATATGGTGCAAAGGAAAAGGAATAGTATTGGATAATACGACACCATACACGCCTCAATTAAATGGTAGAGCAGAAAGGTTGAATAGAACATTATTGGATAAAGTCAGAGCACTTTTATCTGATTCATGTTTGAATAAAAATATGTGGGGAGAAGCTTTGTATACTTCGGTTTATATTTTGAATAGACTACCAACTGATACACTCAAATGTACTCCATACGAGATGTGGGAAAAACGAAAACCAAATGTGAAAGGTATGCAAATATTTGGAAGTATAGCGTATGCTAAGATTTTGGGACCACTAAAAAAACTTGAAGAGAGAAGCAGGAAATTAATTTTTGTAGGCTATGCGCCAAATGGATATAGGCTATGGAATTCTAAAGAGAAGAAAATTGTTATAGCCAGAGATGTAAAATTTCAAGAAGTAAGTTTAAAAGATAGTAAAAAGTCAGAGACAAGTAAAATAAGATTTATTCAACAGAATAATGAAACTGAAGAAGAGAGAAATGTAGAAAATGAAGAAATGGAAGAAGAAAGAAATCTAGAAAATGAAGAAGAAGGATGGGAAGATGCAGACGAAGGAAATACAGACGAAGGAAATTCCTATATTGAAGAAAGAGAAAGACAAGTTATGAATAAAAATGAAGAAAAAAGAAGACAAGAAGTTAATGAAGAAGATAACAATGAGAATATTTCAGTCAGAAGATCATCAAGACAGAAAAAATGTCCAGAACGTTTTCAAGCAAACTATGTAATGTTAACATATAAAGAAGCAGTATCAGGTCCCGACAAGCTTAGATGGGAAGAAGCAATCAATGAAGAAAAGAATTCTTTAAAGGAAAATAATACTTGGGAGGTTATAGATATGAAAAATCTTAAAGAAGAAAAACCACTAACAGCAAAGTGGGTATTTAAGATAAAACAAGATGGAAGATATAAAGCTCGACTTGTGATAAGAGGATGTGAACAAGAATTTGGAGTAAATTATGAAGAGACTTTCAGTCCTGTAATTTGTACGAGCGCTCTTAGAAGTTTATTTGCACTTGCAGCAATGAAGAAGTACAAGATAGTGACTTTCGATATAAAAACAGCTTTTCTATATGGAGATGTTGAAGAAGATGTGTATATGTATCCACCTGAAGGTTACGATTACATAGGAAAAGTCCTCAAGTTAAAGAAAGCACTGTACGGGTTGAAACAAGCTCCTTTGAAATGGAATAAACGATTTACAGATTTTCTCAAGAAAAAGGGTTTCAAGCCACTGGAGAGTGAACAGTGTATTTTTATAATGATTAATAAAAAACTGTTTTTGGGTTTTTATGTAGATGATGGAATACTTATTGGAGACGATTTACAAGAAATTGAAGAAATTATTGAACAGCTTAAAACGGAAAAGATGACAGTTGAATATAAACCAAAAATATACGTTGGTTTAGAAATTTCAAGAAAAGAAGATAGTATAAAATTAAAACAAGAAGAATATACAAAGAAAATTCTTAAACAATATGGTATGGATAAAGCTAAGCCAGTGAAGATACCGATTTTGAAGAATGAAGAAAGAAATACACCAAAGAAAGAAGAATACAATTATAGAGAAGTTATAGGGAGTTTGCTGTATCTTTCAACCAAGACAAGACCGGATATATCCTATGGAGTAGGTTTTAGCAGTAGGTATATAGAAAATTATACCCAAGAAAATATAAATGACATAAAACATGTACTAAAGTATTTAAATGGTACAATAAATCAAGGAATACAATTTAATAGTAATGCGAATCCTAGTGTTCTTCAGGCTTACTGCGATGCAGATTTTGCAGGTGATCTTATGACAAGACGAAGTACAACAGGTTTTGTTATATACTATGGAGGAGGAGCTTTGAGTTGGTGCTCACGAAAACAAACAACAATAGCACTTTCAAGTACAGAAGCTGAATATATAGCAGCAGCTGAATGTTGCAAGGAGCTACTATACTTAAAGACTCTTTTGGAAGAACTTCAAGATAAGAAAATACAAATAGAACTCAATATCGATAACCAAAGCACAATTTCATTAATAACAAATGGAGTTGTTAATAAAAGATCAAAACATATAGATGTCAAATACAGATTTGTTCATGATCTAGTTAAAAATAAAATAATCAAATTAAAATACGCTTTTAATCACCTGACGAGCATTGCGAGCTGACTTAATTTGACTCTTTTTGTAAGTTGCGTTTTGCTGTATAATTTTTATGCTTTCTGTATACATTCTTTGAGAGTGGATGTTGCTCCGAATGCACACAGATATCGATTTAACGAGCCACAATGACAGTGGACAGTACACCAGTTCGAAATTTCTGGCGCTCAAACCAGAAAACATCACAAAGATACTCTGGAAGGTGTTGGAGTGCACGTCTGCCCTTACGATAAGATGACTTGATGTTTGCGGCGTAAAGGTTTATCCGTAGTTACGACGAATTTTGCATGTTGAAGCACTTATATTGCGCTGAGGAGGACCCCAAGGCAGGGTCGAAACGTTCGCTAATCTGATATGTATAGGAAAATAAATTTCAGCGGTTAACAACTCGCTTGGCTCTTATTGCCTTTATTAAGTAATTTTAATTTAAATTTATAATTACAACTTTATTAAGCACAACGCAGTAACAATGATTTAACATAACTTCTTTTTAACATAACTTTTAGTAAAAGATAGCATTTTAGAAAGCACACTGTACATTTAGTAGCTTGATGCATATTCTTTTTTAAATAGTAAAATATTGGTAGATGTTCTTTATTATGAATAATAATTCATTATGTGCTAAATATATATAAGTATATAAACAGCTTGTTTAGATTCTCTAAACATTTTGGATTTTATATTTAAGAAAGAATACGCTCAAAGAATAATGATACAACTTAATTCAGTAAAATTGTTCAGATAAGGAGATCCCGGTTTTTTACATTGCATATATCTAATTACCGGTACCGCTCTTTATAATTTACAATGCGTAGGACAGAAACACGATCCTACTTTGTTACGTCACATATCTTTGTATAAACTAGTACCGGGCCTGATAAGTTACCTTTCATATAGAAAATTACTGGGTCGAACCCAGCATGTGCCAAAAGTCCTGGTATGTGTTATTGCATCTCCGAAATGGTCCCGATATTATACAAACCATAAAGATATATATATATATATATATATATATATATATATATATATATATATATATATATATATATATATACATACATAAAATAAATATATATATTAAATAAAAAGAATTATTGAGGTGCGTTTTTTTAAATGGGACACCCTGTATATACTACATATATACTATATATATATATATATATATATATATATATATATATATATATATATATATATATATATATATATATATATATATATATATATATAGTACCTATATACAGGGTGTCCCATTTAAAAAAACGCACCTCAATAATTCTTTTTATTTAATATATATATTTATTTTATGTATATATATATATATATATATATACATATATATATATAGTATATACAGGGTATCCTATTTAAAAAAACGCACCTCGATAATTCTTTAACGAATCATTTTCAGCAAAAATGTTTCAGACAAAAGTTGTGCGGTTTCGAGGAGCACATAAGATGGTGTCATTAGTTTGACCTTGAATAGTTGCTTGAAGGTCACGTGAAGGTTATCTTCAATTTTTTAAATAGAACCCCCCATATTGTAGTATATCCTTTGAAAGGGTATAAAATAAGAAAAATTTTGGCGTAAGTTAGAGGTCGATACGTTGACCCATTCAAAAGTTATTTAGGTTCAAAAATTGGTTTTTGAACTTTGACCTTGAGTTTTTCCGAACTTTGACCTTAAAAGTATATTTGTCACTGTATTAGTGTGATATTGCCACATAGTTTTCTCAGAAAGGCCATTATTTCTAATATTTGTTAAACTCTAACCGACCATTAACTTTTCAGAATAGTTAATAGAAGTTGGCTATTCTGAAAATCAATGGTCGATTAAAGGTTAACAGACGTTGGAAATATTGGTCCCCAAACACAGTTTTGTAAGAACAAGAGGATGAAACATCGATCGGTACATCAATCTAAAACAGTAAAACTTTTATTTGGTAACAACACGAGTCGCGTCGACTCTAAGTAGTAAGTACTTGCTTTTAAGGATATATATCCGTTATGTCGAAGTAGAGGGATAAAGTTGAAATTTACAGAGATTGAGCACTTGTATATCCCAAAAACCTGTGTTAAATTTGCGATTGATTGTCTGACCCGTTTCTGAGATATGTGCTTTAAAAGTTACAGAATTGTATATGTATAGATATACTTTCCATGTAAATATCATAATATGTATCTCTGCTCCTGTACAGTAAAAATGAATGAAATTTTTATGGTATACTTCTATGACATCGAGAATTGCAATTACGATTTTTTAAATTTTTCTATTAATATTTTTTTTTCAATTTTTTAATAATTTTTTTAAACAATATTAAGTACAAAAATGGGACAAAATTGCAATTTTTACGCTTTTTCTGTCCCAATAATAACATGTTGTTTATAAATAATTTTTGAGACTAGCTTTACACTGTTTAATCAAGAAAACAAAATTATACTACATATAGCTATAGGTAAAACATCTGCGCATAATATATCACACGTTATCACTTTCAACGTCTAATCTAAAAATTGTATTAACAAAGGTATTCGGAAACTGCACGCAATATCAACTAAGGGACCCGTCAAGAAACGTATAGTTCAGCATTGATTTCACAAATTCCATAGCGGAGACGAAAGTTTAGACTTTAGAAGATGAAGAGGGTGGACGGCCTGAAGTTGTTGATAATAATTAATTAAGAACCATTATCGATACAGATCCATTCAAAACTACTAGAGAAGTTGCACAGATACTTAACGTAGACCATTTAATGAGCCGAGGTATTCACATTTGAAGTTAAAGATTAAAAACCACAATTATTTTTGTACCAAACTAGTACATAGTAAAACTTTTTTCTTGAGTATGCCTTGTCCTATCCGTGCCATTTAGATTGTAACCGAAACAACATCTTTTGATAAAGTCTTTTTTAAAACGTCTATAAAACTTCTAGATATGCGCGTTGTATCAGTAGGTTATTATTTTTCTTATTATATATTTTAACCCTCCATTGCCCTTGAGGCAAACGCTTATATCAGAGTAAAGTTCATTAAACTTGAGATTAGTTTTCTTTATTATGATTTAATTTTTTTATTATAATCCGAAAAAACAACACCGGACTAATATAGTGATACACGTAGTACAGGCGCGGTACGGCGTTCATATGGGAGCACTAACATTTATTTGCTAAACAAGGGCAATGGAATGTTAATCCAACAAACTGTATGTGCGTTGATCATTATCGACTCAGCAGGCAAATCAGATCGATAAGTCAGGTTGCTATAACCTGACAAATTATGCACTTTGCGATATATATCTATAAATATAACTTATAATTAAAATTGAGCCTAATCTTATTATTAATTTCTTAAATTTCAGCTACGCATGGTATATGAAACAAGACTTGGAAAGACTATTAGAAGTGCGTAAACGTGTGAACATTTTACCGCTTGGTAGTGGTGCAATAGCAGGAAATCCTTTTTCAATCAATCGTCAGTTTTTGGCCATAGAACTTGGATTTGACGAAATTACTCAAAATAGTATGCATGCTGTTGGAGATCGAGATTTTGTCGGTATGTTTTATAAATATAATGCTTATTTCAGATAAAAACTAGTAAATATCCGTAGATTAAATAATGTAACAATATCTTGTAGGGGAAAGCGGGACTAGTTGTGACACTTTTTGGAAATTTCATGTATTTTCTAAGTTACTGGTCCCACTGGTCAGATGATGCTATTATTAAAAAAAAAAGTTTCTAATCATTTAGATCCTCTACGTTTCTTTTGCTTTGTTCATGTGCAACAGTAGTGTACAAACACTTGAACAAAACGATGCAAGTGTCACAGCTAATCCAATCAGTAGGGTAAGTTGTGACATCCGTTGTTTGTTAGCATTGTTGTTTTTCGTCAATAAGTTCGTACTGTGGTTGTGACGCAATTAGTAACAAAGTCAGTAATAATTAGTTAAAAACGTTGAATTTATTATGTTTTCGTTATAAAGATATATACAAAATTGATTAAATTAAATAAACAACTTAAATCAAATAAACAATTAACCCTCAAATGGCACACTTATTTTAGGCCACCTCAAAAACCACACTAGTGCTTGAAAGCAGACAGTCGACTGCGGTCTGCTTTTGTACTGCGCGACTCTCTAGGTTGTAAACAAAATTTAGGAGGTGGGGGGAATCCTCGGCGGCAGCTATGAAAAAAATGCCAGCCATTCGAAAAAAAGAAAGTGGTGCGAGTTAGCACTAGTGTGCTAATTGGGGGTTAATGATATCGAAAAATTATTGAACAATCATTATTTCAGTAAATATGAATAAAAGGTTACACCTCACCAATTTTATCACCACTTAAATATATTATAGGGGAGGTCTTTCTGAGTAATTCCACGCAAGAAAAAAGTGGGGGACGGCATTAATTCAGAAGAAATAGCAAATTAATGTTTTACACAATTTTAATACTTTTTTTAGGTATTATAAAGTCACATTAGTTCTAAGAGAAATAATTTGCTGATATGTGCTACCGTCCCTCCTCCGCAAGCAAAGGTGGGTGGAGACGGACGTCGGTTCGCGTGAAAAATTATGAATATTTTGTCAACAATCGAATTGACCGACTTATTGTTACCGTTAACGAGGTAGAGAAATTCGTGTAATTGCATGGTAAAATTTTCTAACAAATTGTGCAAAATCGATCAATTCGGAAAAAATTTATCGCCGCGCTTGAATTTATTTTAATTTCTACATATTTCATCTTTAACAATATTATTTACAAACTTTTGGTGCACCTATGGGTTCACCTTTATCGCCAATAGTCGCTGATGTCGTCATGCAAGATTTAGAAAAAAAAAGGCATTAAGCTCCATCGACTTGCATCCATTAATATTTCTTAGATACGTGGATAATATAATATTAGCTACGCCGCGCGATACGATTGAATACATTTTAAGGGGATCCTATAGTGGCAGTCGTTACCGACATTTAGTTAAATACATTAAACTTTTAATTGGCTTTACGGAATTGCAAAATTCTTTTACAGAATTAAAGTACGCACAAAAATGTAGGGCGCTCTGGTTGATTTTATATCAAAAACAAAAAATAATTAAAAATTTGAGCACATAGAGCTGTCACTGACGACAATATTTGGTTAATACAAAAATACTGCAGTTTATATATACAAAATGAGATACGTGCGCCTTAGGGAAAACATTTAAAAACAATATCGTGTAATTAAAACTAAGATTGAAATCCTAGAAAAAAAGTTGTATGTATTTAACTTTTATATGTGCAAAAACACATGCAAGTTGATATATATTATAGGATATATTATAGAATATAGATAATAGGATAAGCAGCCCACACGGAGCAAAACATCCATTAGACGTCCAATAGACATCTATCATGGAGATTCAAAACCTCTAATGGACGTCCATGTAACATCCACAGAACTTCCACTGATACTCGAAATGTCCGCTTCTAGTACCTCCATTAGATCTCCATTGGACGTATTGATGGATCTTTTTTAGACGTTGTATGGATTGACTATGGATGTTTGGTGGAGCTTTGGTGAATAGTTGAAATATGTTAGCTGGACGTTTTATAGATTCTATATGGATATCTTGTTTATAAAGCTTACAACAAATTTGATAATTATTTATAAGTTGTATCCAACAAATTATCAAAAATTGCTTCGCAGACCCCTGCTATGTGATACCTGAGGTATCACTTCAGATAATCTGCAGCAAAGAATTATCGCAGTCAGGCCTCTCACAGGCTCGCCTCTTATACTAGCGCGTGATGTTTTTTTATTACGAGAAAGTACTGGCATGGTAGCCGCGTCGCGGCAGTACGCGTTACTAACGCTCGCGGTCACATCGTTAGATATCCACCAAAGCTCTATGTATATAACGTAATACTTCTAAAAATTGTATAAAAATTAATAATTTTAAATTATCTAAAAATTTAAATTTACTTATAAAACTTAAATATTGATCTGTTAGAAACATTATGTATATAAATCTATAATACATCCATAATAGACGTCTAATGGATATCCATTATGGATTTGTAGAAGATATCTATGATGGAGACAGTATGGATCTCTATTAGAGATCTATCTGACGTCCACCGTGGAGATACAGGTCGCATGGAGCTATGGAGGTATTGTGGACGTCTCATCATGGATGTTATGTTCCGTGTGGGATCCATATAAGCTCCAAAAAGTGTCCGTCAAAGAGCTCCATTATATGTTTATAAAAGACGTCTAATGGACGTCCATATTATATCCATCCATATAACATTCAGCATAGACATCCATTGGACATCCATGCTGGATGTTATATGGATGGATGTAATATGGACGTCCATTAGACGTCCATTTGACATCCACCATGGAGGTAGATATCTGGTAGAGCTATGGATGTTCTTTGGACGTCCTTTGGAGGTTGTGTTCTGTGTGGGAGTATTGCGTGTAGCGAGAGATGGCGCAGCAATCGGACAAGGACAGATATAGATATATAACATAGAAAACAGGATTAAAAATGTTGACATTATTGACATTGAGGAAGTTCGGCTTCGGCCTTCGCTATAGGATCTCACGACTGATGATCAAGTATGAGAATAACCGTTGTCTAAGCTTTTTAAATCTCTCACTACACGTCGTGGATAACTCTTTACAGATCGATTGGTTCCACAAAGAAACGTTTTCTGGCGGTATTTATGGTTTTTTTTTAACCATCCTATTTGCCACATAATAGGAACTACTTACAGTCTTGTAGATAGGGCCGTGTTACTTTCCTATCCTATGTTTCACAAAAAACATCTCGAGTTGATTATTAGAATTTTATTGGACAACGGTTATCCTCTTAAATTGATTTATAATGAAATAAACTTTAGACTTGACAAACTGTTCAATAGTAAACTTAAACATATTACATACTCTGAAACAATTTATGGGGATAGCGATGAATTAATGAACACCATAAATGAGAAGTTTATTGTTATTCCTTATATTAATAACATTTGGAATAAGGCACCATCTTTGTTTAATGAACATACAGTAGGCTATAGATGTTTAAATAAAACTTTATGAACAGGTGTTTGGTAGCCCTATGGGGTCCCCTCTCTCCCCTATCCTTGTGGACATTGTTATGGATGATCTCGAGACTTTCTGCTTGAATCAATTAGGTTTCGCAATCCGATTTTTTTGTCGTTATGTTGACGATGTCTTCGCGATAATTCCGAAGTCTAATATTGATGAAATTTTAACGGTTTTCAATAATTATCATCCTCGATTGAAATTTACTTACGAAACTGAGCAAAATAACTCAATCAACTTCTTGAATACGACTGTCATCAGGGAATATGATACCTTAATTACTAACTGGTACACTAAACCTACCTTTTCCGGTCGATACGTCAATTATTTTTCTAGTCACCCGAAAAAATATAAACTGAACACTATAATGAGTTTGGTCGACCACGCGATCTTATTATCAGACAAACGTTTCCATGAGAATAACATCGACAAAATCAAAGAAATACTTTTAAACAACTGCTATCCCCCGCACACTGTTGACAGATGTATTAAAGATAGATTAAAACTACTGAGTAACCGTGATAACACATCTAACACGAATGATACTGCACGACGTATACCGGAAAATTGTACAACAGTTCCCTACATTAAAGGTCTCAGCGAGAGACTTATGTATAACTTCAATGATCACGGTCTTCATGTTCTTTATACAGTTCCTAAGTCCCTCGATTGCGTCATAAGGAAGGAGAAAGATAGACTAGATTGTTTCAAGCAGACTAACTTAATTTATAAAATCAATCAATTGCGGAAAGTGCGATTCCACGTACATTGGCCAAACCAAAAGACATCTCAAAACACGCATTAAAGAGCATAGAGCAGATATCAAGAAACATGTCAGCAACCATTCTGTCGTTAGTAAACATCGTACTTCTTTTGATCACGAATTCGAATGGCATAAAACTGAGATATTACATTGCGAAAAACAAGTTAGAAAACGCGAGATCGCAGAAATGTTTTTCATAAAACAAAATAACAACACAATCAACCTACAGAAAGACACGAATAATTTGACCGGGGCATATGATATAATAGACGTGTCCGCGCCGTTTATGTAACTTTTTCAAAAAGGTAAAAAAAAGGCGCCAAGTACACGCGTAGTAGTGTATATATTAAAAAATCTTAAATGGTGGTAGCTTTATTTCTCCCTAACAAAATAATTCACAAAATTGCGTACCTAACTCAACCCAAGTGATATGTAAACCTAACAAAATAATTCACAAAATTGCGTACTTAACTCAACCAAAGTAATATGTATATTAAAAAAAAATGAAATCTTTAAAGTGCGCCAATTGCAAAGAGAATATATATACTTTGAAAAATGATTGTTGCGCAACTACTTTTAAAAAATAAATCTTAAGTAGTACGTATTACGTATCCCCTTTGTATTCCCATTCAAGGATCTTTTCGTTCCAACCCAAGCTTTAATTCTTTTTAACAAAATTATAATATTACAAAAAATTATTTTAAAAAAATTAAAGAGATAACAGTACAAAATAAAAATTTAAAAGAATTAAAGAAATAACAGTACAAAATAAAAATATTTAATTAAAATAAAATAAATAAATTTTTCTTGTAAAAAAACTTGGCGCTGCTAAACCTTGAATTTAATAAAGTACTAAAATTTTGATTGAATTTAATAAAGCATAATTGAATAAAAAAGCAATTTAGGGAAGTATGCAGCGGGAGTCAAAAAGCAGCGCCAAGTTTTTTTACAAGAAAAATTTATTTATTTTATTTTAATTAAATATTTTTATTTTGTACTGTTATTTCTTTAATTCTTTTAAATTTTTATTTTGTACTGTTATCTCTTTAATTTTTTTAAAATAATTTTTTGTAATATTATAATTTTGTTAAAAAGAATTAAAGCTTGGGTTGGAACGAAAAGATCCTTGAATGGGAATACAAAGGGGATACGTAATACGTACTACTTAAGATTTATTTTTTAAAAGTAGTTGCGCAACAATCATTTTTCAAAGTATATATATTCTCTTTGCAATTGGCGCACTTTAAAGATTTTATTTTTTTTTTAATATACATATTACTTTGGTTGAGTTAGGTACGCAATTTTGTGAATTATTTTGTTAGGTTTACATATCACTTGGGTTGAGTTAGGTACGCAATTTTGTGAATTATTTTGTTAGGGAGAAATAAAGCTACCACCATTTAAGATTTTTTAATATATACACTACTACGCGTGTACTTGGCGCCTTTTTTTTACCTTTTTGAAAAAGGTAATTTTGTACTGATATCATGCGTTTTGTAGTGTTACGCATCTTAGAAACAGTATATCTTTATCTTACAAACAGTATGTACAGATTGTAAAGCTCTATAAGCCGTATATATTTTGCGATACAAGACATAATCGTAATCTAGCTTGAATAATGCTAATAATATAAACACATTAAGTACCACTTGGATTTTATTAATTTAAAATTAATAATACTACTACTTAGTTTTTCCGAGGTAACCATGCGTGTACTTGGCGCCTTTTTTTACCTTTTTGAAAAATAAAATTTACCTCTTTTTCTTACCTTTGTTTTCTTAATTTCGTTTAAATTTAAGACGTAGTATCATCCTTGATATCTATGTTTCTTTACATAAACTCGATTTTTACGCACAAATCTTTGTTAATACAACGATTTAACTTTATAACTTATCTTCTAATATAAGAAATCAATAGTATTTGTAGCTTTTTAATGAACCGTAATTTTCAACACATGGCTTCTCTCCAACACGTTGCTTCTCTCGGAAATTTTGCTCTTATAATATTCCGCTACGTGCCCTACGAGCGGAGATATTGCGACGCATAGTCCAAATGTGAAAATTTTTTTATTAGGATACGTCGTCTATCTACTCATCACTCATGCCATGCTATCATTTCATTGGCTGGAATCGTGTCCTTTTCACTTTTTCGACACTGGCGGTGCTGCTAGAATCGCCAGTTTCGATGTATACGTGTGTGTGTACTGCGCGCAGTGCAGACAGTGCGTTTAGCGCGCTGTCACCAGCTGTCACAGTCACATACATAACCTATAACACGGTAGTGTCCCGCGTCAAGTTCGCGCTATAGTCTTTTGTCGTCGGCAACCTGGGACACGTAGACATCGAATTCAAAGTATTAATACACCTAGACACCGAAAACTACGGAGCGCATTATCTGGACGTTATCATCGGCAACCTGGGACACGTAGACATCGAATTCAAGGTATTAATACACCTAGACACCGAAAACTACGGAGCGCACTATCTGGACGTCGTCATCGGCAACCTGGGACACGTAGACATCGAATTCAAGGTATTAATACACCTAGACACCGAAAACTACGAAGCGCATTATCTGGACGTCGTCATCGGCAACCTGGAATACGCAGACATCAAATTCAAAGTATTAATACACCTAGACGTCGAAAACTACGGAGCGCACTATCTGGACCACGTTGTCGGCAACCTGGGACACGTAGACATTGAATTCAAGGTATTAATACACCTAGATACCGAAAACTACGGAGCGCATTATCTGGACGTCGTCATCGGCAACCTGGGACACGTAGACATCGAATTCAAAGTATTAATACACCTAGACACCGAAAACTACGAAGCGCACTATTTGGACCTCGTCATCGGCAACCTGGGACACGTAGACATCGAATTCAAAGTATTAATACACCTAGACGTCGAAAACTACGGAGCGCACTATCTGGACCTCGTCATCAGCAACCTGGGATACGCAGACATCAAATTCAAAGTATTAATACACCTAGACGTCGAAAACTACGGAGCGCACTATCTGGACCTCGTCATCGGCAACCTGGGACACGTAGACATCGAATTCAAAGTATTAATACACCTAGACACCGAAAACTACGAAGCGCACTATCTGGACCTCGTTGTCGGCAATCTGGGACACGTAAACATCGAATTCAAGGTATTAATACACCTAGATACAGAAAACTACGGAGCGCATTATCTGGACGTCGTCATCGGCAACCTGGGACACGTAGACATCGAATTCAAAGTATTAATACACCTAGACACCGAAAACTACGGAACGCACTATCTGAACCTCGTCGTCGACAACCTGAGACACGTAGACATCGAATTCAAAGTATTAATACACCTAGACACCGAAAACTATGGAGCGCACTATCTGGACCTCGTCGTCGGTAACCTGTATATCGACTCGATGGATTTATTCGCTGGGTTGATAATAATAATAATATATATAATAATATTATAATAATATTATTTATTATCAAGATTATTTGATCAAGAGACACGGTACCTAATTTACTTAAATATAAAAATCTTCCTCCTGACCGATAAGTCTATCGACCTATAATAATTTACCTACTAGATCGATAATAATGCGCGCACAATATCGAAACTGGCGATACTAGCACCGCCACCGCCAGTGGCGAAAAGTGAAAGGGACGTTTTCTCTGATCACGTGATATTATATATATTCGGTTATATCGTAGCGTTAGGAGTATCTTAAAATAAAATTTTCACATTTGGACTTTGCCTTCCAATATCTCCGCTCGTAGGGCACGTAGCGGAAAAATGAAAAGAACGGACCCCCCCCCCAAATCGACCCCAAGCTATCGATCAAGCCTATTTAGAACTTGATCCGTTCACTCGTTATCGAGATCTCAACATCTCGAGTACTTGCAAATCGTCGCGTCGCGTAAAAGAGTCACGGTTGGTCTCGCTCCGCGTGTACTTGGCGCGAGACACTACCGTGTCTCTTGATATTAACTTTCAAATGTTTCTTCTTTTCTTTTTTTACATAACTAGACACTACAGACGCGCGCTTCAACTAATCAGCATCGCGGAAAAGAGGCAACAATAATCGCGATACATTCGAGTATCGACTTTGCACGCCTTTTTTAGAGAGGGATTGGTTGAGGAAGACTCTGTGGAGCTTGAAACGTTCCTTTTTTATGTTACGTCCAACCCCGGGATTAGGATAAGGAAATCTGGGAAGCAGAGGAAAGGCTAACCAGAGGGGTCGGGGTAAGGAAGGACGCAACTAGACACTTAAGAAATTTTCTCGCAGGTACACGCTCTGAGACGCGTGGCGCGAGCCGAACGCACTTTCAATGGCTCAAGAAGGGTCAACGTCCGTAGGGACGGTAGGATGCCTTCCGTGAGCGTTGCGATCGTCGGTCCTCTTTCGAGTCAGGGAATTCAATCCCTTTCTCAGGATTGGACCTTGTGCGATTTCGAGAGGGGTGAACAAGGTGTGAGGTCTTATTAAGTAAAACAAAGAAACATTTAATTTAATCTTACAAACAAATTAAACATTTATTACAATGAAATAATACTTGTTGCTGACATTAAACAAATTGAACATTTATTATAAAAAATAATGCATGATACTGACATTGAGTAGAGAATCAGGTATTGAGATAAAGCGGAGTGTATGTTATTTGTGTGTGTGTGTGTGTGCGTGTGCGTGTGCGTGTGCATTTGCGTGTGCGTGTGCGTGTGCGTGTGCGTGTGCGTGTGCGTGTGCGTGTATAGTTACCGCGGGTGATACATTGGTGCGGGGGTGATCGGGCAAGATTTTTAAGGAGAAATCTACTTGAAAATGAACATCCTGCCCGCTATTATTACAATTAGTAGGAATGAAGTTATCTAAATTTAGCTAAGTGTACGTGTAGTGTTGTTAAATTAATTCGAACATACGAAAGGTCGGATGAACTAAGATGTCTAGTTGTCAAAATAATATAAATTTATTCTAGCTTTCCCCCTTCCTATTCCTGTCTATATAATTGGTTGTTGTTCGTGCGCCACTGGATAGTTTGATACTCTCTTGCAAAATTAATACACTAACTACAATTACAAGGTCGACCTTTCAAGTGCGCTCTCCACAGACCATCAAATGTATGTATTTTATATTAGAATTATTTTACTGTAACTCGGCGTAATTTTAACTTTAGAAACATTTAATTTCAGCTACGAGTGCGATACCAACGTCGTTGTTCGCGTTCCATATTTAATAACGATAGCGTTAATGTAGCAAGTTTTGTCAAAGTTGCGTTAAAATAGACACTGAAGATGGTTCAACGTTTTATAGAACCGAAACGTCTGTAATTATATTGTTACTTTTAATATATTGACACTTAAATCTTGTCGCGGCTCGATGCTCTTTATTCCTTTTTAATTTTGCCTTTTATTCCTTTTTATTCTAGCAGGTTTTGTAAGTTATTCTAACGTAATGAATTTGGGATTAATAAATAATCAAAAAAAATAATTTCCTCGAGAACCTCAATGGTCGAGGCGGTCGACGGTGTCGGGGATGGTTCTCGGGAAAGTTTCCCGGGGCGAACCGGGAAATATAAAGATTCGACCAGAAAAAGGGGGGAGGGGAATTAGGTGTAACGGGGAGTATACGAAAAGGGGCGACAAACAGGGCGAGAAGGCGAATTAGGAGGAGGTGGCGATGGCGGCTCCTCCGGCTGAGCGGGTGGAGGCGGTGGAATGGCGAGACGCGGAGGATCGGCGTTCTCGCGTTCGTGTCGGAGGAACTCAGACACTAAATTTTTCAGGTTCTTTCGCGCTTGCTGATTATGACGATTTCTCCTCCGCTTGATCGAGCGGAGATTCCGCCCTCAAGGGGGTGAAACTTCCGGGTCCACTAAAATTATTTTATTTATTTAGTGGTCGATCTTCCTCGGACCTGATCGGAAGCATAAAAAACAAAAAAAACGAACAAAAGAAAATCGTTACGAGCTCAAGGTGTCAGTAAACCGGCTGAGTCCGCGACAGCGACGAAGACGCCAGGAGTCAAAGGCCGACAAGTCAGCCAGACTCGCGACAACGCCAACGACCGCCGCGAAGCTAATGCCTACACCGATTAACCCAAACCCGCGATGTTAATAGACGTTACAATAAACTCTCGATAATCCGATAGTTTATAGACCACTTAAAAAGGGGGACGAGAACACGAAAAAGAAAAGAAAAAAGGAATTGAGACTTGCTACTTGGCGCTGAAGTAGAATAGCTGGATCAAATTGAAGTAGAGTAGCTGGGCCCTGTGGATAGGCACTCGTCGATACTCGATAAGTTTAAATTTGCGCACAGAATTTAGCTTTAAACTTAAGATCGGATTTGAATGTCTGTTCGTAATTTGATCTAAGAGATGAACCGGGGCGAACAAGTGAACTGTCTAAAGAGGAACTGAACTAAGAGGGGGAGTCCCGTGATGTCGCGATTTATATAGGAAAGTTCCAAGGATGGAAAGAGTGGATTTCGTTGTGGGAGGTGTCTGGTTTTTGCTTTGGGAACTTTTGGTTGGCGGGATGTTTCTAATTTTTGGTTTGAAGGATTCCTTATTGGGCAGGATGTTTCTCACCCAAGAGGTAGATTCTTAAGTTTTTGCCTATCCTAGAGAGCTAGAGACGGTTATCGGCTTTTCCGGTTTTTCCATTGGTGAGTCCCCTCGTAAGGCCCCTACTGTCCTGTTGGGGGTGTCGAAAACAAATGAGTCACTGGAAGAAGCCATCGCTTCTTCCAGTGACTCATTTGTTTTCGACTATCGCCGATTTCTCTTTTATTAGGGTCTCTTAATTATCTCGCGACTCTGTTTTTGTGTTGACAGACGATGCATCTCAATCTTAATTGCAGTTTTATTGCAAACAAAACCTTCCGCCACGTGCTCTTACAAGATTTCCAAGAGCACGTTTTAGATCTCGTCTCTGTTTGTCGGAACATTGCGCGGGCAATTTTGAGCTAGTCGCGCGATGCAATAAAAATCCTAAGCAAACTCTGTCTGGGATTAAGGCCCCTTTTTGCGCGTCGTGTCGCCGGGTTTATAGTTATGGGCAAAGTTGATAAAAACCCGATCGCGTATGCTCCGAAGGTTGCTTTTAGTTGCCCAAGCAAATGGGTATTTTGAAGGAATGTGAGGAGATCAAGGCTCACTCGCCCATCGATAATCGTCCGTGCTCAGTTTATTTATCCTTACCTTAAGGGATATCTTAAGCGCTTAATAGGAATTTCCGCGAAAAAGGGAAATCGTGGAGTTCGCAAAACGTAACATTTACAATATCCTTTTTTTATACGATATGTAAAATGAGATATTAAACTAATCTTAACTTATGATATCTCGTTTTTGGCCTTGTTTTTATTAATTTTATTGTAAGCATACGAGACTTAATTTATGCATAGGTATTTTGTCAACGATTGAACTGATTAATTTTGCACAATTTGTTAGAAGATTACACGAATTTCTCAGCCTCATTAACGGTTGTCACGTTCTGTCTGTTGTTCGTCCGTTTTTTGGTCAATGCATTTAAGCAATTTACTAGAGATTTGGACAAGGTCGTGTGAAGGTTATTATTATTATTATTATTCGGGACCGAAAAGATATCTGAGTTTATAAGTTTTGTAACGAAGATCACTTTTGTCTATCTGATTATAATTAGGATAATCAATGTCAAAGTCGACAGGAATAGGTTTAAATAAAAGTGCGTTTTTTAGTTGCTGCAATTCCTGGAGGAGGGGGAGAGGATCTTGATTAAAAGTAACAGCTTGTTTGATCTGGAACCTAATTCGTTTAATTTGAACTCGTCTACCTCCCTTTTTTGTCATTTAGCCCACGTTCTCGAAAATTAATTTTAAGCTTGCCACACTCTTCGTCAGCGCTCAAAGCTAATCCGCCACACTCTTTGTCAGCGTAAAAGCCAAATTCACTTTCGGGAATTAATAACGATTGTTGCAATTTCTAAGAATCAACCCCGTAATCGCCTCGCCTTTCGGCAGCAAAAGTACCAGTTTGCCACACTCTTCGTCAGCGGCCAGGACAGGTCGCCACGCTCTTTGTCAGCGAAAACTGCGAGTCGAATCTCAGAAGTGATTGATTAAGAATTTGAATACAAGGTCAGATCCCAGATTTCAAGCTTATTCCCTTTTTTAGACTTATCTTACCTTTATTCTTAAAATCTTAGTACAACTGAGTTGTGCGTGAAGCGCGGTCTTAAGGTATAAGAGTACAGGGTTTAAGTCCCAGAATCGAGCGCAAATGCTCGGACTTGAACGTACAGTCGAATGTCGAAACTGTGTTTGCGATCTACAATGTCAGAGGAGAATTTGTGTGCATTAGCTTTACTCAGTATAGAAAGCACTATTGTTAAGTCGCTAGATATTGATATAATTACCAATGACTTTGCTTCAACAAAAGCAAGGAAGCAGAATTTTTAATATTTATTTAAGTATTAAATTTTATAACTTAAATGTATTTCATTATTTTATATGAATAAATGACTGATTTGTGTAAATAAATATTGTTTCAATTTGTTTCAAATAAAGTATGATTTTTATTGAATTATAATTTGGCCTTTTCTAATTTTAGCCTTAGGCCCTAAGCTACCTTAATCCGGCACTGTGCATATGCGTGCATGCATACATGCGTGTGTGGGTCTGTGTATGCGTGCATGCTTGCATGCGTATGTCATGTTTGACAAATATTGCAGCTCTTCTATTGTGATACACGGCAACTACTTTTGTCGTCCTGCCTACTCTTCCGTATCATTATTGCCCACATGGATGGCGTTGCGAGCCCGCCCTTGAGAAGTCAGTCCTTCGGTAGACGCGCAGTTGTGCAGATCGGTTGTTCAATAAAATATTTGTATTCTCTAAGCCGTGTCTACTAGTGATTCCAATCCTATCAATACGTGCCTAGCATCGGTCCTTACTTGAGGACACAACATATTTTGATCGATAAACTTAGCTTTATGCGCATAACTTTTTTGTTAAAGGTTTAAGCATAATTCTGAGAACGGTATGGTATTTCTTGATGTAATCCACCTTTTACGCCGATTTCATTTTGTAATAACAAATTGTAGAATTTTTATATAAAGCAAATGTTTTCACGAGTTGACGTCTTATTATCCGCATTTCTGAAATTATTTTTATTCTCGGCATAAAATTGAATGGCGTGGAACAGGCATTAGTGCATATAGGTACTTTAACTTTGAAGAAAGATTTTTAAATCTATAAAGCCAATAAAAAGATATGCGTATTTTTAAAATGTCAGTATTACAGACGGCTTTAGGATCCCCTTAAGAATAATAAGAATAATATTCAAGAAGTAGAATTTGCTTGACAAAAACGTGGAACACAAACTTCTACATGACACATAATGCATAACGCATAAGAAAATAAACCAAACGGAATCCTATCCTCACAATGAAAATGAAGTATTCTGATTGGTACATTTCCTTATTTGTCATGCGTTATGCATTATGAAGTCTGTGCTCTCAGCTTAAAATTATTTTGAAGTATCAAATAGACCAATTTGATTGGCTTATCTGGCACTTCTAAGCATAGTTTAGTGTAATGTCTAATAAATTACACTCAAATTAGAGTCTGTTTGATGTGTTGTGAGGCGGAAGTCGCCGTGCCCTAATTGCGACACCTAGCTGTCAGCGAGCATCCCGAATATTGCCAAACTCTCCTGAGGTGGCATTCCGGGTGTCGCAAACGGCTTCCAGGTCGCTCACCCGGAAGTAAAAGCGCTGACAGCTAAGTCAGCATCGCGGAAGTAATACGCGAGAGATAAAAAGCCCGCCCTTCCGAGAAGCGGCGGGCAGTCTAGAACGTAAGACTAATCGCGCACGACCGACGTAACTGAATGTAATAGTGAACGCCCGCAAGTCAGGGCAGTGAATTAAGGAAGATATTTGTGTCTGATAAATAAACGTTTTATTAAATCGTTATTGAAAACAAGCAACTGTTAAGTGATTGTCCTTCCTCCCGGCGGATTCAGCGAACTCTGTGCCGATCTCTCCAATCCGAGATAACGGCACAACAGATGCTATAAATTCTTCGAAACGTTAAATGTAATGAAATCAAGTAATAAAAATATGTTTAAAACATGTTTTAAATATGTTTTACACATGTTTTTTTGTACTTGTTTAAAACATGTTTAAAACTTAAAAAATATGTTTTAAAAAACATGTTTTGTTTTTATTTTTTTAAACATGTTTTTTTAGCAACTCTGCCCAAAGGCTTCTTAACCGTAGATCTGGGTCCAAATATACCCATTCCTGTGTTTCCATTTGTTAACTTTGAACTATTCGTGTACCATCAAAGTGAACTCTTCTTGAAGGGAGGGACTTCCTCTACTTCACACTTTCCTTGTCGAAAAGTGCACATCGAACGGTTGCTCAAAATTGAATTGCGTCGATATTTTAGTTGTACTGTTCTCTGTTCTGCTTTAGGTCACCAAACTTTGGCCGAATAGGTAATTCTTGGTCTTATTATAGCAGTGTAAAACTAGGCTAGAGTAAATTCGTTTTATATCTTTTTCTCCCGACTGCTGCCAACCTTCGGTTGGCGAAGTCGAGGGAGTATGCGTTTCACTGGGGCCGAACCTTTGTTACCTTAGTTCTCGATAATTCAGATGTAGGTTCTAGGTTAGTCTCTGGTTTAGGTGAAGACTTAGGTATTTGACTTCTCCATTCAAGATAAGAGCCTTTAAATTGCTTTAATTTCCTGGTGAAGAAAACTATAACCGTTTTGCTGGATTGATGTTTAGCCTATTTCTTTAGCACCATTTGGTTATCATATTATAGGTCTTACAGATGCTTTTTGCATCTGTAAGAATATGGTATCGTCGTACCTTCCTGTAACAATTATTGCCAGGTCATCTGCCATAATCCTTGTGTTAGATAAATTCTTGTATAAAAAACTTGGCTTCCGTTAATATCCATAAGAATTCATCGACCAGAGCATTATAATACCTCTCCTTAGGAGCATTGACCTCTTTGTGGCACTGATAGTTATTTTCTCTGTGCCTAATGTGGCTAAAAATTTTCTGCTTCGTAACATAACTTTAATCCATGTTACGACAGGCATTTTAATGCCTTTTTTAAGCGCAAGGATTTTATTGCGGTAGGTGTTAGGCAAAGGCACCCTCTAGCACACATCTATAAAGGCACATAGAGTAATTTCTTTTGCTTTTAACGATTTTTCTATATGCTTAAGTAATGTGTGCAAAGTCGATTGAGTTGATTTGTTTTTTTTAATAGGCAAATTGATATTGATGTAAGTCTCGCCAGCGCCTCGTTTCTGAGGTACTGATCAAGCACTTTTTCTTTTGGATGAAAGAAGTTAGACTAAAAACCCCGCACAAAATCAATGGAAAAAGCCTTTCGGTCAAATTGGCTAAAACTGTGGAAATTAGTAGTTCATGTGATGCTGATCAAAAGTCTCAATAGACGCGAAGTCCAAAAATAGCCAGTTTTTGATATACGAGGAGTCAAAAGTTGGGAATATGGCCAACAGATCTAGCTTATATGGGCTATCTACGCACGCATCGACGGCACTCATTGAGACGAAACTTGTTCCTCATTGAAATGGGACTTGTCCAGAGGATATGTGAAGACTATCAGGATGAGCAATTGCTACGCAACATTCGTGCAGCTAATATGGCCAAATCGAGTATATGGCTCTTAACTTGCACTATTCATTCTCAGTGCTACCCAGGATCAACAGCGTGGACGTGACAAGTGTTTGATCCCTTGTGCGTGTATGGGGGGGAGGTGGGTGTGGGTGTGGGTGTGGGTGTGGGTGTGGGTGTGGCTGTGGGTGTGGGTGTGAGTGTGGGTGTGTTTGTGGGTGTGGGTGTGTGTGTGTGTGTGTGCGCGCGCATGTGCGTGTGCGCTTACGCGCGTGTGTGCGTGTGTACGCGCGCGCGAGGGGAGAGGGGAGAGGAGAGAGGAGAGAGGGGCCGGCATACTTTTCGCATACCTGAATGTTGGCTTGAATAAGATAATATTCTAAAGAATATTTTACTTGGCTTATGCTTGCCGATATTTATTTACTTTTAGATAAAATTATTCTATAATTGAGATCAGATGACGTAACCAATTTAAGTGGTTTTACGTCTTTAATTACGTATCTTTGTGAAAAATAATAGTAGAGCAACATTTAAAAAAACATTTTAAAGAGGAAATGTTCACCTTTATACAGTCAATAAAATTTGATAAAATTTTGTTTGTCCCATACAAACTTGGACCTCTCTGACGATTCTCTCACACGGTCCGATAATGTAACGCGAAAGTAATTATTAGGCGCCAAACGCGTAAACTCGCGTCTACTAAAAATCACGAAAAAGAGCGATGCAAGACCGACTTAATTCGGCGTGCGAGAGATCGGCTAGCTCGACCTAACGGCTAGGAGCGTGGGTGATGAAGGGCAGCGCGATACTCGGCGGAGTGAGGCATAAATCACGAACTCAGATCATTAGAAAGGAATAACAACGTTTATTCTGAGGTAACTATTAGGTGAAACAGTCAGCGCCAGTTCGGTTTTTATTACTAACCATAGAAATCAAGCAAATAAATGATAACGCGGACGTCAGGAATCAAACAAACAATAATGGTAACGCGGACGTCAGAAATGAATGGAACAGATTAGACATTAAGCTATTTTACAGTGAATGCGCGGAAGGCGCTGGTACAGCATAAAAAAACGATAGTAGAAAACTAAACTTATGCGTAATATAGAACATCGGGCAAAAGATACGACCGAATACGCAATAATTGAGGTAAACGCGAAATAATAGAGTAACTAGGAAGTATGTTCGAACGTGAAATATCGCGAAATGGAGATGTATCACGCTCGGAGCGCGTGAACGCAACGTCCAAAGCCACGCAGGAATTTTGTCGTCAAATTAACTAATGCAAGTTGAGACCGGCATTATTCTTTTGACAATTTTATATTTAGATTGACGAATAATACCGACACCTGGCGCGGCCTGGGTCAAGGGCTGCCAGGGCTTTGAATAATTACGACAAGATTTTCTTTATTAATTGGGCGCCAGTTAGTTTATGAGAACTAACAAACTCATACTCTATATCTAATTCTTTTGATACGCCGCGGTCGGCTAGCGATTTAATTCCAAACATGAGACAATACAAGGGAAGTTCCGTCGGAAGACCCAAGGAATTTTGCAAGAGTCAGAAAGAAAGTAGAGAGATAAGCAAGCAATATATGAGTATATTGAGGTTAGACTTACGTTACAGTCGTGTCGCTATTGCCACAAAACGGGCCACACAGCTCGTTGACAATTTTAGACGAGTACCGTCCACACAAATACGGTGTTTTCAATATATGACGAGAAAAGTCCTCGCAAGTACAACGTTAACAATATTTAATGACGAAACTGACCGAAAACCGGCAGACAGCTGATCGCTTAAACGCACGCAGGACTGATCTCGCCGAAGACCGACGGGAGAGTCTCTAATGCTCTTATATGACAATAATATTCGGACTGTTCACGCCGAAGACCGACGAGAGAGTCCCTTTCGTCGATCTTTCGGTCGTCTTCCTACCGCGCGACCACACCTTCGATCCTAATCGTTATCGGTCGATATATTCCGTCGCGTGCGGCCACGCTATTGGCCCTCTGTCTCGGCGGTCCTCGAGGCTCGGCGCTCGCGCAGTGCGGGCAGTACGACCATCGGCAGCCCTATCGGATCGGTCATTACATCGAGTGTCGATGTCGAGGGGAAGAATTATATTTTCCTGTCACAAAGTAATAATAGTAGCGCAAGCAATGTCCCAACGCAATTATGACCGTACGCAACACGCTATCGCCAGCGATATTCTAACGCGAAGAATATCGCTGGCGATAGCGTGTTAACGGGCCGAGGCACTCGGCATAGCAATACTATAACTAACACGAAAATACGGAATTACCGCGAATAATAATGGAACGCAAGTAAATCAACGCGAGTAACCTTTTAATAATAAGTCAACGCGAGTAACATTCTAACGCAATTAATGAGTCAATGCGAGTGATATTCTAACGCAATTAATGAGTCAACGCGAGTAACATTCCAACGCAATTAACGAGTCAACGCGAGTAACATTCTAACGCAATTAATGTCGCGTGTGGAATCTAAGTCCCGACTGTACGAATTACGACTCACAATGAAACACGCGGTCGCGAACACGAAGGTCGCAAGAAATGGCGAATTTGCGATGCCGGAATCCGTCATTGACGCATCTACCGTGATTTCCAGGTGCTCGCAATTGTCGGTCGCGATTCCGTGGCTATTCCCGACTATTCCGGGAACCCTCGCTTTCGCTGTCGATCGCTAAATCAACGCCTTGTCGGCGAATAACGCGAATAAACGAAATTATTCCCGAGTGAGAGCGCGACCCGGAGGGCAGTGTCGTGGCTTTACACAATAAATATTACGCGAGACAACCTCACCAATGCTCTGCTCTCTCCCGGGGATACGTGGCCGCTAAAGGTTGGGTCGGACGTCGTCATCAAGCTCGAAATAGCCGGGCGTAATTTGCCGCATTAGATTGAGACGGTCAAGTTGCTTACTTTGCCGGAGGACGATCCGAGAGTGCTCGCCGAAATTCGTTCGATAACGGAATCGATAGCGCGCCCCACCCCGGGCGTACGCGGCCCCTCGACGCTATAGCGCGGACCAATTAGGGGTAAGCTCGCAGGCTCGATTCTTCCGGCTTGTTCCATTTCTCGTTGTTCCTCGCATTCTCTTGGAGAAAATCCGTGTCTCGACTCGGTGAGGCGCCACGCATTATACAAAATAAAATAAACAAAAGGATTAGAACATGCAAACGCGCTTAATTATGCCCCTGGAGATCTCGCATTGACTCTTTGGACCGTCTTCGGGCGCAAAACTCACGCCTTGTGACGGCGGCGGGGCGCTGCCACGATGCAGCGAAACTGCAACGTCACAGCCCACTCGGCATGTAATATTTCAGAAACATTTCTGCAAAATTCTATTTGAAATATTACACCTTTCATTAATATTTTAGAAATATTTCACGACCGTTTCTACATTATTTCGGCAATGTTTCAATGTCCGCAATTATTTCAAAGCAACCTTGCTGAAAAATTTCGGCAATATACTGAAACATTTTTCAAATATATCTACGAAATATTGCAGAAACACTTCAGAGATATTTCAAATACATTTTACACTGAGAAAAATGTTTTGTATTAGCGAACAAAATTTTTTTACTGACGCAAAAATTATTTGTTGATATGTGAAAAAATGAAATATTTTGTTACCGGAAGAAAAAAAGTATATTAAAATTAAACCATGTGCGTATAGCCGCCTCGCATTTGTCTGAAGAAATCCGCTCTCTCAGCCAGTCTCACCCATCCAAGTAGTGTACCGGCGCCTTGTTCCTTGACATCGATCGAACAGGGTAGTGTAGATTCTCTGACTCTGACGCTTCTTTCTTTCTTATACTTGCTTATTTTGGTGAGCATAAAGCTATCGCATAACAATATTAACAATACAGATATACCAATAAATTTTTTTTGCCAGTCAGCGTCGAATATTATTTTATATTAAATATTATTAAATATTTTATATTTCATATTAAAAATGCCATATGATAAAATTTAGAATATCAGAAAATTCTTAATAAAAGAGAAAAATGCAATAATTATATAATAATAAATTTAATTTTTTATAAGTTCAAAAGTCTGTCAGCAACTTTTCGAAAATATTACAAATGCAATGTTGTATGTGAAACATTCAAAAATATAACGCGTGCAATGTAAACGTAATAATAGTTTTATCATGTATCAGAAATGTTTCTAAATCATTACATCTGCAATATTTCTTCTGCAATATTGTAGAAATTCACAGCCTGCAATTCAATTTTTCATTATCTACGCAATCTTTCAGAAATATTTTAAATGCAATGTTGCGTTTGATATGTTACAGAAATATTATTCGTGCAATGCAAACGTACTATTACTTTTATAATGTTTCAGAAATATTGCATCTGCTACATTTTTTGCAATATTACAGAAACTTACAAATATTGTAAACAATTTTCTGAAAGATTTTAGAAATATTGTTAATGCAATATTATAAAAAATATGATGCAGGTACACTTCTAAAATATTTCAGATGCATAGTTACAAATGAAATGTTAACGAAATATTTCTGCAACATTTCCGAATACTTCAATATTTCAGCAACATAACATGCCGAGTGGGAGTATATATGTATGTGTGTATATGTGTACATAATATAATATACTAGTGATATATTATACGTATTTACATATATAATGATATAATAATAATATAATAATTAATTTTTTAAATCTATGGAAAATTCATTATTTTCACAAATTACAAAGAAGTTCTCCGCTTTCCTCTGCTATAACTCGTAAACTATTTATCTGAGAAAAAAGTGTTTGAAACAAAAGTTGTAGAAAATTGTATGCTCTGCAACTTTGTGACGAACACTTTTGCTTTAAATTGCAGTGAAAACGAGAATTATACCTTAATTCGGGAAAAATCTGTTCCAATTTTTCAAAATCTCTTTCGGAAATTCGACACTTTACGCAACATTATTTATCCCGCGGATCGGATAGCTGTTAATTCATTGACGACTCTATGAGGATTTCACTCGTAGAACTAGCAACATACGAAAAGCGAGCAAGACATTCCACTCTTGTAACTAACGAATGCGATTTCACTCTTATAACTAGTGATAGTGCGATTTTACTCTTATAACTAACGCGAGCAAGATAATTCGATCGAACGGTAATTCGCGGAAAGCGATAACGGTAGAAACGATAATTCGACACTGAGCAAAACGGCCGAAACGATATGACCGAACGGTAATTCTACGGAAAGTGGTACGATAATTTGACACTGTACGAAATGACCGAAACAAATTCGACACGATACGGAACTTTATACAAACGACACGGTAACGACACAGTACAACAAAATACGACACGGTGACTGCTGGGTCGAGTCGGAGAAATGGACCTTTTCCTCTATTAGCTTTAATAGGCCAGAGTGCAACGGGGCAGGCGCAGATCGAAACTCAAAAGATTCAGATGTAGCACGATACAAAACTCAGATCATAAAATGGCGGAACCCCAAGGATCCTATGATACGCCACACTTTCACTTTACGCGACATGCTATACGATCACGGCCATCTTGACCATACAACCGGTTACCTGATCCTCGAGATTGCCGGTCGTTCACATTCGTAACACAGACCCAGGTGCGATGGCTCCTCCGCCGTCCGACAGCTCCCGATCTAACATTTATTCGCACTCCGCACGCACGATTAACTTAACAGTGAGCGCCGATCCTTCCGGTGCCGATTTTGGTGGCAGGCGCGCCCTAAGCACGCCGGGTGGCGCCAATTAGCGGATATCGGAGGTAGCATCGTCGCTTTCCTGCGCCACGCGCGGGATGTTCGCATCTCGGTTCCTCACATGGCAGCTTTGCCCTTTTGTTAAGAGGATTCCCCCGGGCATCCTTTGGGCGAGGATTCCTAGGGCATCTCCTCGTCCTCTCTGCTCGCCTGGCCAGGGTGAGTATATCCTTAGAGGCAACTCCATTGCGGGGCCTCCTTTATAGTGCATAGTGAAACGTTTGTACCTGTTTCTTTGACCAAAAATGGCAAAAATTAAAATATATATAAAGTTTTATAATATTTTAAAATTCTAAAAGCTTTGACAAATACTAATAACAAATGGGAAGAAATTTGTGACAATTTATTCTACGCAAAGTATTTTTTGGCATTTTGTATTCCAATTTGTGCAAAATTGCGAAAAAACTTGTTTCTTTGATATTTTTTCTCTCCTTAAATATTGAAGACTTACAAACTATTGTTTTAAATACTTTTTTAGCACAAGCTGTTTCGGCAATCGTAAAATCTGTTTGAGCGAAAGCGCTAGACTCCCCGGATGGAGACTGGTACAGCCTTAACTAAAGGCATCGGAAGGAAAATATTACAGGAGTCGGTGGTGCACTTAAATTAACTTTATTCTGAAGTTTATAACTTGCTGTAGTGCCCGCTATAACAACTGGTTTAAGATTTGAAAATACCGAAACCGCAAGGACTCGTGAGCCTTAGAGAACCGAGCTATTCTGACTGTCTCGTGTTCTTCTATTACAATCCTCTTCTTCCTCTGAAGCTAACGAACCGTTCCGCGGAAACAACACTTGCCCTCTCGGCAATATTGCAAAAAAGAGCACGTAATGATCACAAGCGCAACGGCTTGAGATGCGAATGCCTTCATTTGGAAGTATAGTCTCGCGATAACGTTCCGCCTTTCCTTCGGATTTAAAGCTTTAACACAACCCAGGTAGCAGATAGTCGTCATAATGACGTGATTCTTACGTCGCATGTTACGTCATTTATTCCTAAAGTTTAACGTAAAAATAACGCATTTTTCACGGCCCTAAGTCACAGACCAGGGACGTCATTAGTAAAGTCAATAAGACGTTATTTTAACTCTCACAGTGACGTGAGTAAAATATCCTAGGTAGTAGAATGACGTGCCGTCTTAATGACGGCTTAAATCGTAAATAATACGTCATTAAAACGTCTTCAAACATCATGCTGCTACCTATATGCGGTTTCTAGGAATGTTTTTTATAAAATTATAATGTTAAAATGTTAAATCTACTTGATAAACGTTTATAAAAAAAATGTTCTTTTTCTTTATCTAAGAAAAAAAACTTTTTTAACTGTTTTCGTTACATGCCATGTGCGTCTAGCCGCTCTCAAGGCGGTCACCCATCCTAGTACAGTACCGCGTCCGAGTCGCTTGACTTCGATGATCCAGTGGACAGTGACAATCTTCTCACCCTGATGCTTCCTTATTAACTGTACTTGTCTATAACAGGTACATCTTTAAAGTGTTCAAAAATCTTGTAATGATATCTTCTTGATAGCTATAACACTGTATGAAATAGTTATCATAAAACTATAATCACACGCAACTACATTCACTTATACCATAAATTCACCACTTCAATCACAAAGTTGCGAAACAAACTTATTTATAGTTAATTTTGTGGTTTTTATTTTATTATTACTTTATTATACAATATTAAGAAATAAAAATAGTTATATTACAAAAAGACCTTATTTGGACGACTTCAAGACGTCTTTAAAATGACGTCTTCAGATGGTCTAAGAAATGACGTCTTATAAACGTCCATTATTAGTCGCCGATGTCATAGACCAAAAATGACTAAAAATAGTCAGAAATAACGTCATAATGACGTTATGGAATGATGTCAGCTCTGGGATATTGGATCCGCCATTTCAAATTTCAAGTTTTTTATGTCAAATTCGGAATCAGCGACTCTATGAACCTTTATGTACACAAATTTATCTAATAAAAACCAATCTTTCTAATTTTGGCAAAAAAAAAACAAGTACAAACGACCCACTGTGCAGTGCCGTAGAGCAGGGAGCTTTCCTCTAGTCCAAGTTTTCACATGTTCGGCTCCGTCCGGCGCCTCCTTTTGCTCTCTGAAATTATCGCTCCCGGTCGAAGCATTACAGCTAGTAATTTGTATGCAACGCGTAGGTTCACTTCCCCTCTATGGGTGGAGGTTAACGCACGAGCCACTAGGCTCTTATGAAGGACACACAATGTCACGTTACAATTGTGCAACTAGAGACTTTAAGTAACTCAGTGAAACACATTTTTTAAAGCCCCAGATTTAAAAAAAAAATTAGGAGGTATTACTTTTGTACTGACCTTTGTCATTTTTATTCTGTATAAGGAAGTAGTTTTGGAAAAGTTATTAATTTAAGAGATATTTTAATTTTAAATAAATAAAATATTATTCTTCTATACTTTCATTTTTTTATTACCTGCACCAGTAAACTATAAAGTTTAAGTAAAGAGATAAGTGACATTCACGAGCATTTGAATTGGTTGAGGGTTAAAATTAAAGAAATTGAGGACAAATTGCTGTTGTGCTTACCTGTATCGATTGTAAATAATTTTTTCAACCTTAACAAAGAAAAAATTTTTAGACACATAGAATCCGTTAGAATTAAGCTGGTCAAAAAGTACGATCGAATAATAGACAGACAAGATACTTGCCGCGCGTTTTTTAATATTAACAACAAGAAGTGGTTGGTTAATACCACTGATAAACTGATACCGGACTCGGTAATCAACATTTTAAGCTTAGGTGACAATTTTGCTCTACCTGTTTCCCGCGCATGCAAAAAAGACCGATGCAATGCCGTGCTGGAAACTATCAAGAACGTGGAGATTAATAGTTACAAGTTCCCTCTAAATGCTATTAACGGAATACGGAGCACAATAGCCAGTTCTCTTCAACTCTTTTTAAATAGTAACAAACATTTATGTCATATCGACCAACACATCCTTAACGAGTTTTTGAAATGTAAAAAATTTTTACGTGATAACGATGATGTCCTTGTCACCAAAGCCGACAAAGGCCAAATAACTGTGATCATAGACAAGTCCGACTATATTAATCGCATGACAGATGTACTAAATGACTCTTCAACTTACAAGAAGGTCAAGAAGAATCCGATTAAACAAATCACAAGTAAACTTAACCAACTCGTTAAGTCTTGGCATGACAATGACATCGTCGATTATCAAGTTTTTAAACGTCTTTATTGTACGAACGGAAATCTTCCTCGTTGCTATGGCTTGCCTAAGATACATAAAACTGGGTTTCCTATGCGTGTCATTGTATCGGCAATAGGCAGTCCCCTTTACAATGTCGCGGGCTTTATACATGAGATATTGCATAACTCGATCCCCAGACCACGATCTCATGTAAGGGATGGTTGGTCGTTCGTGAAAAGGATGGCAGGTGTGAGGATTGATTCTGATGAGATCCTTGTGTCTCTTGATGTCACAGCATTGTTCACCAACATTCCGAATGAGTTGGTATATGAGTCGGTAAAAAAAAGATGGCACTACATCTCACAACATACTGATCTTAATTTATCTCAGTTCCTCCATGCCATCGAATTAATTTTACAATCCACTAGCTTCTGCTTCGACGGCCAATTCTATGAGCAGATTTACGGGAGTCCCATGGGATCTCCCCTTTGTCCGATATTGGCTGATATGGTCATGGATGATCTGGAGACTCACTGTTTGAGTTTACTGGATTTCGAGGTTTGGATCTTCCTCCGCTATGTTGATGATGTTTTCACCATAGTGCCGAAATCAGCCATAGATGCCTTACTGGAAGCTTTCAACAGTTACCACCCGCGTTTGCATTTCACTTATGAAATTGAAGCTGACAACTCGTTGCCGTTTCTGGACACCATTGTGATTAGGGATGGTGATGAATTAATCACGAATTGGTATAGAAAACCAACTTTCTCGGGGAGATACATCAACTTTTTCTCTAATCATCCACTCAAATACAAAATCAATAGCATAAATAATTTAGTGGATCATGCTATACTTTTATCAGACGAGCGTTTTCATCAAGCTAACATTAATATCGTTAAGGATATCCTCATCAACAATAGCTTCCCGATTAAGTTGGTCAACAAATATATCAACAATAGAATGCGACAACTAAAAAGTCCACACAGCACAGGTAGATTCTGAGAATGTACTCAGTATATCACAAACGTAGATTGTGTATATCCTGTTGATATTCGAAATACGTCCATGATATTTTGAGAATGTACTGAGGATGTTCTAATGTCTGCCCTAAACGCTTACTCAGTATATACTGAGAATATTTTTTTGTATATTGTGAGTATATTAAAAAAATATTTTGATTACATTACCAGTATCTACTATAGAATATCTCCTGGTATATTATCAGTATACTTATAAAATATTTTGAGCATATTATTAACTTATATATAATTGGAATATATAGGTGTAAGGTAAAAAAAGTAGGTACTTTATGTAAAAAGTAAATAAAAATGTGAAATTATTTAATTCATATATAAACAAAGCTTTGGACAAAAATGTTATTTCACACTTTTTATTCATTTTTATATAAAGTATCTACTTTTTGATATAAAAATGTCTCTCATTTTACATTGTACATATATTTAATATCACATAAATCATATGTTTCATATTACATAAATCACATATATATATATGTCGTAGCCCGATAGCGAAATTAGCCACTTAGCTAAAAGCCTAGGCGTTTAGCTAAATGCCGCCCGATAGGCTAATCGACGACGATATAGTCTAATGGCCTGAAAAATTCAGCCTGTTAGACGAGAAGTCGGCTCTTCGCCTAACGGCCTAGCGCGATTTAGGCGATTAGAGAAATGCTTGTCATTGCGTTGTCAATTTATTTACTAAACATTTATCACTACATTACTATTTGTTAATGCAAGATCAGCTACTGTGGCAACGAGAATGGCAAAAAATTTTTGCTTTAAAACAAGCACATCTATTTGTCTGACACTAATTTTTAGCAATTTTGCAAAAGCATTTTTTATATCCCTGTCCACCACTTGCCAACAGCTTCCCTCAAAGTAAGAACATTTTTGGGAATGTCAGCAATGTTAATAAGATTAGTGCCGATTTTGCAATTTTAGCACGGAGGAACCACCCTTTCAATACTCCATCCTTAGTTCCAATTTGATATACGTCATTTTTTGTATCAGTTACAACGCCAAATATGTTATTAAAATCTAGAGGACCACGGTCAACAGCGGGAACAGATAATGTAATGGTGTCATTGATCTGAAGGGGTTGAAAAGTGATACTCAAAAAGGTAACCATTTTTTCCTGTACTTGGTTTTAATGTAATACTGCATCTTATCCCGTCCGCCATGGCCTGTTTGAATGTGAGCTTCTAACAATTTATCGTAGTAATCCTCTATCGCTGTTACGTAAACAACTGGTTCAGTCGAAGTTTTCCGTTTTAAAATTACATACGATTCCGTTCCAAATTTTGCTAGCTCATACGTCTTTACATAATGATAATGAGACACTGTCTTTTTCGTACTTGGATCCTGAAATTCTTGCAGAACTTTCATAACGTTGATCATTCGATTTCGCCTCCACACTGTCCGATTACTGCCTAGAAGATTTGAATAAAATTTATCTACTTTTTCGTTAAATTCATCGCGGTTTACTGGCTTATAACTTGCCATAGCTGTGATAGATTGCAAACTAACGAGAGAAAATTGAACATATGAATATACAACGAGCTCTGTGATGATTTACTTAAGACCTATTGGGATGTTTACAAACAATAAATTGACAACGCATGGAGCTCCAAAACAAGCATTTCTCTAATCGCCTAAATCGCGCCAGGCCGTTAGGCGAAAAGTCGACTTCTCGTCTAACAGGCTAAATTTTTCAGGCCATTAGACTATATCATCGTCGATTAGCCTATCGGGCGGCATTTAGCTAAACGCCTAGGCTTTTAGCTAAGTGGCTAATTTCGCTATCGGGCTACGACATATATATATTTCTACATTTTATAAAATATATATGTATCATATAATCGGAATTTATACGAACTAAAAAATACCTCTTTATTCGCTAAAAGCGAGATTGCCGGCGAACCTGGCACGATGTAGAACATTGTCCCAAAAAGTGGAAGTTTGTATGCAGCTGCAGAAATAAAGCAAAATTGACATAAAATCTCTAGAGTGATAAATTCAATATTACATTGTATAGTTTGTATTGACAGGAATAGACAGGATGGTAGTTTAAAATACAAACTTAAATAAAATTGTTTTTTATACATTTCGTATTTTGGTTATAACTTTCTAATGAAGCATTTTGAAGATGTATGTTTATGTAACATTTTTTTCTTATTTCTGCTCATAGAACATGGTACTAAATGTAATGTATTCTGTATTTTATACTATTTATTTTATTAAGCACCTTTTAAAAGAAAGATAAATTAGAGTAAAACCTATAGAATTTTGAGTATTATATTCATAATATTTTAGGATATCTATATTAATTTTCTACACATAAAAGAATTGCAGAAACTACTGAATAATTTAAGAAGAGCAAAATTTTTAATTATTAATCACGGTTTATTTAAATTTCAACGTTTTCTATTAGGTATTAATGACGCTGTCTGTACATATATTTTCCAACATTAGTAAATTGCTATTTTACTAATGTTGCAGTTTACTAATGTTGGAAAAGATATGTGTAATACATAAACATATATGGTCTTTTGGGATGAGTTTTATTGTGTATATATATATATATATATATGTATATATATATATAAACTCGTCACAAAAATTAAAGGAACACTTAAATTTTCTTAAAAATTAGGCAAAATTTGAGCAACTGTATCTTCGTTAAAAATGAACAAAATTTAAGTTTAAAAAAAGGGTTTTAAAGCTTGAAATCTCTACTTTCAGAAGATCACTATTTTCTTTTAGTTTCTGTGAGTTTGGTAATTTTTACATATAGAAAACCACGAGCTGGACAAAATGGGAAATTTTCTTCTCACTTTGTGGGCCTGTCACGTGCTCAAAAAAATCCTGCGAAATTTTTTGACTTTCCAATGTGAAAGCTCGAAGTTTTCCCTACAAAATCTTTTTTTAAAAATGTTTCTACGATTTTTTGTTACTGAGTTAACGCGGATTGAATAAGAAATGAGCATTTTGACTTTGATTGCTCATAACTCCGTTAAAAATCATCGTACCGCAATTCGCAAAATCGATTCTTAAAGCTAAAACTTTGCTCTATCAAGTCGTATAATCGCCAATTTTTTAATAAAGATGTTTGGATACATTACAAGTGAGTAAAGATGTCGTAAAAATTTGCAATTTTTTACTTTCTTATTTAGATCCAAAAAACAATTGTGCAGAACAACAACAAAAATTTATTCTTTACGTTTTTTTCTACTTTTAAGTATCCTACATTTAAAAAAAATTTGCCGAATAGCTATGAGATTTTCTTCATGGTGGCCACTATGGTTTTACGGGGCAAAACGTACAAAAAATTGTGAAATTGCTTAATTTCAGTAAAAATCAAGAAAAAAATTAAAAATAACGTCTGGCGGACGTTGAAAAACTGTTTTCAATTACGCTGACAATACATTGAAGATGAGTAAGTGTCAGCATAAGCTAGAAAGACTTTTTTATAAAAAATTAATATTTTGTGTTTTAAAAATTTGAAAAAATACCGCCGGCATTAGCGTTACCCAAAGCATACGAGGAGGTTGCCCGGTCGGATTTACGCTTTGTTATGCGCGCGTGCGCGTGCGCGTATGTGTATGTGTGTCATTCAGCTGAGACCCCGCGACTCGTCGCTTTCGCAGTATTTTATGACTCTAAACTCATTTATGACTGTGTGTGCGTGCGCCTGCATGCGTGTATGTGTATGTATGCATGCGTACATGCGTGCGTGTGTGGGTGAGTGGACAGATGGTAAAATAAATTTTTTAAAATTTATACCAGTATAAGCTAGAAAGACTTTTTTTAATAAGAAATTAATGTTTTGTGTTTTCGAAATTTGAAAAAATTCATTTTACCACCTACGACCATCTATCCACTCACCCATACATGCACGCATGTACGCACGTACACACGGAACACACACATACATACACATACATACAAACACGCGCGTGTGCGCGCACGTATACATAGTCATGAATGAGTTTAGAGTCATAAAATACTGCGAAAGCGACGAGTCGCGGGGTCTCAGCTGAATGACACACATACGCATACACACGCGCAAGCGCGCATAACAAAGCGTAAATCCGACCGGGCAACCTCCTCGTATGCTTTGGGTAACGCTAATGCCGGCGGTATTTTTTCAAATTTTTAAAACACAAAACATTAATTTTTTATAAAAAAGTCTTTCTAGCTTATGCTGACACTTACTCATCTTCAATGTATTGTCAGCGTAATTGAAAACAGTTTTTCAACGTCCGCCAGACGTTATTTTTAATTTTTTTTCTTGATTTTTACTGAAATTAAGCAATTTCACAATTTTTTGTACGTTTTGCCCCGTAAAACCATAGTGGCCACCATGAAGAAAATCTCATAGCTATTCGGCAAATTTTTTTTACAAAATACGTTATAGAGATATTATCAGTATATCTTGTATATCTATAGTATATTGAGTAGCAATTCAGTATATACGACTGATATCATGTGTTGTGTGGGAGTAGAATCGACACGAATACTAACAACGCGGAGCGTGACAGCACATTTGATGTGCGTAATTGCGGGGCGATCCCCTATGTGAAGGGCTTAAGCGAGGGCATACGCGGTACTCTGGAGAGAGTCGGTTGCGAAGTGGTATATAAAATACCGAAGAAACTCAATGCTGTCATCAAGAGGGGCAAGGACAGACTCGCGACAGAGAGGGAAACGAACGTAGTGTATAAAATTGATTGTGAGAATTGCGATGCTTCGTACATTGGGCAGACGAAGAGACATCTTGAGACAAGAGTGAAAGAGCATTTCAGTAACATCAAAAAACACGACAGCAACTTCTCTGTTGTGAGTAAGCATCGGATACAGAATGACCATAATTTCAAGTGGTCAGATCCGAAAATCCTACATAAAAAACGTAACTTGAAAATGAGAGAGATCGCTGAAATGTTCTTCATAAAGAAACATAATAACACCATCAATCTAAAAAAGGACACGGAAAACTTAAACGCGATATATGACAGTGTCATATGTCGTGTTTAATTGTTTATTTATTTTTCCACCTTTGACTTTCTCGACACCTTGTTTCTTTCTTTGTCTGCTCAGTCTCCCAAGCACTCGCATACAGCGAACATGCTCGCAACTGAGAATCTGTGCGCTAACTGTAATTACGAAACACGTAAGTCTTTCTCGATCCTCGCATTCTTCCCTCACATATTATTTCTACACGCAAAATTGTCCACAGTTGTCATTTATGGCCATGCTGGAACATGCTCGTGAACGCAGGAATGTTTATAATTGACGACGAATCAATTTGATGATATAGGTATTGCTCATGATTTAATGTTTGTAATTGAATATTGTACGTTATTTTATTTATATTCCTTTTATACTTTACACTCGTCTGTATCCCGTTTTAGATCGTACTTGAAAAGGGATCGAATCTTGATCCGAAACGTAGTGCATACTTTGTACATATGGGCCAGTTAGTCGAGTAATAAATTAATTATTTGCTATTTATTCACTGGCGGACGAAAGTTTTTTCTATATAAAGTTTTATTTAGACAACGGGGGGGGGGGGCAGTACCCCGTAGTCTTTGTAATTAAGCTTGGAATTAACATTTTATCAAAATAGGATTTATTAAAAATTTATTAAAGAACACAATTTTGTTTATTTATTTCTCTAATAATAATCGTAGTTTTAATTTACAAGTTTCAAAAAATTTATTTTTTAAATTTTTAACTTAAAAAGTACGGATTTTAATTCAAGTTTAAAAAACTTAAATTACTTAAAAACTATAAATGTTTTAATACTGTTACGTCCTGAGGTCTTCGCGATTTCTTTCTTTCATAAAAATTTTGTAAGATGTTTTTCTAACAGAATTGTTCTTGGGATGACGAAAACCGAATAATATTTGTCGATCGGCGAGTAGGTTACTGATGATATATAATGAATCATTATTTTTTCCGACATTAAGTCAAACAAATACGTATATTAATTGTGAAACCTGTGTCGCCGGTCAATAGCCGGTCAGACCGTCATTCCCAGGGAAAATTCGTGAAAAACACTTGACGCTAGACAATAACAGATAAGAACGAGACGATAGAAATTCCGAAATCTAGATCCACGAGAAATTGTGAAATCCGCGCTGCCGAAAATTCGGGAAAAACACTTCACGCTAGACGAAAACAGATAAGGACGAGACAATGGAAATTTCGAAATCTAGCGTCTCGATCCGTGAGAAAAACATGTTTTTCAATCGATGATTAACAAGAGTCATCATCGAAAAACAAGTCACCCACCAAAAGGTTGAGACATATTCCTTGATAACCCATCCCTGAAAATCATATATAAAATGCGACAGCGGGACACCGGTCATTCCGAAACTCTAGACAGTAAAGTCCGCGTCTACGGGATTCAATCGCCACGATACAATCGCTTCTGGTCTCGACTCGCGCCGTCAACCTTATCGTTATTATAACTAAATTCTGTGCGCGTTGAGCCTCAGCACGAGGTCGCCATGCCGATGAAAACCACTGCCGATCTGCAGACCCACGAGATCTTGAAGCTCCGTCGGGAGGAGAAGGCGCTAAGGGCCAGCAAGTATTAAGTTCCTCAAGTTTTCTCTCACCTTTACCCTTTTCCCCTACAAAAAGTCTATCAAATCCTCGGATTTCATTTCTCAAATTTCGTTTCAACTCTAGCGCAGATTTGTAAATATATATATATATATATATATAATTAAATAATTATGTACATTTAACCACGACATATTTGCTTATTTTATTTTTATTGCGGTCCGACATACAGCCCACATTTAATTTACTATAAATGTTTTCAATTCCCGTTTAATTTGCATGATCCTCGATATGTATATACATTACACCATTTAATTGCTCTTTTTCTTTTCCATATAAATTTATTATTAATTATGATTTTGTAATAATCCGAGCAGGATGTCAAGTTAATTTAGATTCTTTCCCCTCTAAATCCTATTCGATGACCTCCGCACTTTTGTAACACCCGCGCCCTTCCCACACACACACATACATACACCTCACACTCGTATATATGCGTATATGATGATTTGCTTATTTTCTATTATAATTATATTCCGCTTAAATTTTACAAGATCTTTTTTTTATTAATAAATGTTCAAATGATTTTATTATGAATAAACGTATGTTAATTGTAAAATGAATACCAGACATTTCATAGAGTAAGACCTCGTCCTCAGCTCCCTCGCTCTCTCAAAAGTCGCACAAAGTCCGATCCCCGGTAAAAGGGATAATATTCTTGACTGAAAACAGGATCACGAGTGCACGAAACTCTCAGTAGGCGTAATAGCGTCCCTTCTGGACGTTGACCCATGACTGGAGTTTCCCGAAACGTGCATTCGCCTCGAGGCACGCGCCTTTTCCAGCGTGCACCCAAGATACGATAAGATCTCGTTACGTCTTCCTATCTCCCCTCCTCTAGATAGCTTTTTCCTTGCTATCTACAAATTCCGGAGTTTGACGTAACAATATTAAAGATTAAAATTAATCAAAAATTCGTAATTTGTATTAAAATACAGTGTTTAGTAAGGTACATACTTTATGTTAGTTAATGTAATAAAATATAACTAAAATTATTTTTTTTTTTATTGTCTTTAGCTGAATTTCTATTTTGGTCATCATTATCAGCGGTGCACTTAAGCCGTTTCTGTGAGGATTTGATTATATACAGCACTCAGGAGTTTAATTTCGTCAAATTTGCTGATAAATATTCTACTGGCAGTAGTTTAATGCCCCAGAAGCGCAATCCAGATTGTATGGAATTAATACGAGGAAAAACTGGTACCATATTAGGAAAGGTTTGTTTATACATGTTTAAAATTTTTATTTTTTTTATTTTAAGTTATAATGTCAAAAATAAGAAATTTATTAATAATGTACTTTTTGTTTAATATATTAAATCAATTTTTTTACGTCATACTTGTTTGATAATGTACCTTGATAAAATACATCAAAAAGATTTCCTTTCTTAATTCGTAAATTAATAACTTTAAGCTTAATTACAGTAAGACAAAATCAATTCTTTTTGATAATTATTAAATTTGGTTAGTGGATTATGATAGATGGATGCATCCATAACACAATAGTATCAACAGTTTTTGTTTTCATTACATCTTTATTTTCTGTTAATTTGAAGACCACTTTGAGTTATTTTTAGGGCTAAAGGGCCTAGCGGAGTAAGCATGTGAAATCTGCCCTTAGTCATACAGAGCTGACATTAATGTCACAAGTTAGTACTAATATGATAAAACTTTCCACCAAATATTATTTTAAAAAATTCATTTTTTTAGAAGTTATGCAGGGAGAAAGTAAAATAAAGAAATGTATTTTTCTCGAAAACCACTTGAGCGATTTTGATAAAAAAAATATATGTTATGTAGACTAATAAAACTAATTAACAAAAAAATGTCCAAAATGTTTGCCAAAAAAGACTAAAAAAAATATTTGAATTTTTTAATATTTTTTTTAGGGTGATATTTTTGAGGTACCACTTTGAAATTTTTACGAAAATTTCTCTTAAAGTGTCCACTATAACATATCTTTTTCAATTTTTTTAAAATGGTGGAACATAGTTAAAAATACGAAAATCGTAAGCGTCGCGTCGCGTAAGCCTCGAAAAGGCAGTCGCAAAGCGGTCCCTGACAACGGGTTTGACGACGAGCTTGTTGTTGTCTGTTGCTTTTCAGATTCTACGCCGGGCCTTGGAGCCATACAGACGTGTTTTTCTGTACTGAGAACTTTCTATTAAATTTGTTCGTTAACTAACGGAGAGTCTTTATTCCCGTAAACGGAAGTGCGCGGCGCGTTCGCGGGTGAGAGAGTGTGTTCGGATCCAAATTCCATACGGTGCGCCTGCGAGAGCGGCAGCCCGTTCTGCGCTCCAAGGTACCTCCCCACCCTATGACGCGAGCGCGCATAACACCTGTCGCCGCGGGGCGGCTGTCATTACTTGCATTTAAAACCAGGGTTCGAAGGATACGTATCAGTGATATATATCGAATATATATCGTTGATATATATCATGATATTTATGCAATAATATATATCGTTGATATATATCGTGATATTTATGCAGTAATATGTAATATATATTATATAATATATATATATTTAAATATTTGAACATAAAAACAAAAACTAATTTGATAGCTTTTTTATTTCCTAGTTGATTACGGAGCTTCACTGAATTATCCCAAAATTCGAAAAGAACCTTTCAAGACCTACTGTTGCAGCAACAAAAGTAAATAACTAGTTGCATAATTTAAGAATTTCTCTTTCTCTGGCCATTCAGACTTCAGACTCAGGAACAGTCACAGATTTCTACCAAGTTAACGGATTTGTATTTCAAAATTGAGTGCCAAATAAATATTTAGGAAATGGTCTTGTTTTACCCAGATAGCACAGATGATCTTTATGAATTCATAAAGATCAGATTCAGATCTTTTTGAATTAATAAAGAGCAGCTGTACGCTGTACTATCTGGAGTATCTGGGTAGTTGTTCGTGACATTACAAATAATATATAATCAGGATTTATAGCATTAAGAAATTCGAACGCCAGTTCTTTTTGAGTACTATTTAGTCTTTCTCCTAGAAATCGATGATCAATTATATTTGCCAAATAATGTGGTGGTCTCAATGCCATATCTCTTCTTTTATAAAAATGTCTTTTAACAGGTAATGGTAATGGTTGGTCAGTTAAGTACATTTCTAATTTGTACCATATTTCAACGGCGACTGAAATGTTCGTTGTATCCTTCTGCATTTTATCTAACGCAATAGCAATTGGGTTCAGTCGTGCCATTAAATCTGCAGCATTTGTTGCTAGTTGAGTACCATTTACAAATTTTATAATATCGGGATTAATGTCTTCTTTACGGTCTTGACATAACTGAACCAGTACTCCTCTGTCTAGATATGATTTTATCGCATCATTCATAGTGTTCCATCTTACCTCCAAAGGCATTTTAAGTTTTTTACCACCAGCTTGTTTGAATAGTGCAGAAGGCAGATGTTTATTTTGAAAATATTTAATAATTTTTAAAATACTATCTGTAGTTGCGGAATTTTCAGTCCTTTGCCAGCAAATTTAATATATGTGCTGAACATCCATATTGTATTACATCTATGTCGGCATCTGTTGCAAGTTTTTCACGCATTTTTTGCACGTTAGCTGCATTATCTGTTACGAAACTTCTTACCTTAAATGAAATAATAATAAATTTTACTCCACCAGTAATGATTAACAGAAATATCATTTAAAAATTTAAATTGACTTTAATTAAAAATATATTTTTAATGATTTAATCATTAAATTTTACCTTTTAACTCCAAAATTCTTTTCAGTAGCTTTAACAGCGTCAACAGCTACTTCTTTCAAATATAATGCAGTGTGTGAATTTCCTGAAGTATCTACTGTATCAACTAAAATTGATTCCTCATGTTGAGTCATGATGCTACAGCAAACTATTGGTTCGTTATGAAGCATGAACATTTCTTCAACCATCCAATGACATGGAAACAGTTTCACCTTGTAATTTTTGCTGGCATTTTTGTAATATATCCGAATAGACTTTGTTTAGAATAGGTCCCGCAATCTGATAAGCGGATGGGCTTTCATATCCAGGTTGTAACATACTACATGCTTTTTTAAATTCAACGTGATCAGCATGGTTAAATGGCGTATTAGTAGCATAAAAATATTTGCCAATTTGCTTATTTAATGCATTAGCATAAGTTTTAGATGTTAAAACAGGATCTGTATCTCTTGCACATTTTATAGACATCTTTTGCTTTTTTATTGATGGAAACGACATTATATTTATGCCTTCAGACTCTGAAAAAAAGTACCTTTACATTATTATGTATTATGTAATGTGATCAAAGTTTTGCACTGTAATTCATATTTTATTTAAAATTTAAACAATCAACAAACCTAGTTCAAGTTGAGTAAAACTGGACGAACTGGTTGATGGCTGCGTTTCTAAATTTTCTTGTGTGTCTGACGACAAGTTTGGATCGTCAAGATTGACAGGATCTATTTCACTATTTTCACTTGGTGTTGCCCTAGCAGCCCTAGCACTTTTTTTCTTGCTATTACATATGAAAATATGTTTTTCCATACGGGAAGGAATACCTTGCATCTCTTTACCACATTTTGTGCCCTTTGCCCAATTTCCAGTATTATTTTTTTTAGTAATACAATCAAAGTTTGCCCACACAGGATGCTTAGGTTTTGGCATTTTAAACTTAAAGATAAAACTTTGTATATATATTTGACAAAATTATAACATAACCTCTTTATGCAATGCAATCCGACTAAGGTCCGGTCTACAATCAGTCGTATGTCGGAGTCGGAAGACGCAACGTAGCCGATGGTCCAATAAGAGAATTTCTTTTTTTAAATTAAAGTTGATTCAAATTTTTGAATGATATTTCTGTTAATCATTACTGGTGGAGTAAAATTTATTATTATTTCATTTAAGGTAAGAAGTTTCGTAACAGATAATGCAGCTAACGTGCAAAAAATGCGTGAAAAACTTGCAACAGATGCCGACATAGATGTAATACAATATGGATGTTCAGCACATATATTAAATTTGCTGGCAAAGGACATTGAAAATTCCGCAACTACAGATAGTATTTTAAAAATTATTAAATATTTTCGAAATAAACATCTGCCTTCTGCACTATTCAAACAAGCTGGTGGTAAAAAACTTAAAATGCCTTTGGAGGTAAGATGGAACACTATGAATGATGCGATAAAATCATACCTAGACAACAGAGGAATACTGGTTCAGTTATGTCAAGACCGTAAAGAAGACATTAATCCCGATATTATAAAACTTGTAAATGGTACTCAACTAGCAACAAATGCTACAGATTTAATGGCACGACTTAACCCAATTGCTATTGCGTTAGATAGAATGCAGAGGGATACAGCGAACATTTCAGTCGCCGTTGAAATATGGTACAAATTAGAAATGGACTTAACTGACCAACCATTACCTGTTAAAAGACATTTTTATAAAAGAAGAGATATGGCATTGGGACCACCACATTATTTGGCAAATATGATTGATCATCGATTTCTAGAAGAAAGACTAAATAGCACTCAAAAAGAACAGGCGTTCGAATTTCTTAATGCTATAAATCCTGATTATATATCATTTGTAATGTCACTAACAACTAAAACAAGACTATTTCCTAAATTTTTATTTGGCACTCAATTTCGAAATACAAATCCGTTAACTTGGTGGAAATCTGTGACTGTTCCTGAGTCTGAATGGCCGGAGAAAGAGAAATTTCTTGAATTATGCAACCAGTTACTTACTTCTGTTGCCGCAACAGCAGGTCTTGAAAGATTCTTTTCGAATTTTGGAATAATTCAGTCGAAGCTCCGTAATCGACTAGGAAATGAAAAAGCTAGCAAATTAGTTTTTATGTTCAAATATTTAAATCAAGATACAAGAAAGAAAAAAGCTAATTTAGACTGGATATGGCAGGAGCAAGTGGAGCAAATGACTGAAGCAGTTGCTACTTCAGAAAACTCTTCAGATGGCAATGTCTCCCCATCTACGATAATTAAATAATTTTATTTTTTAATTTTTTTTATCTTTTATTATTTATCTGTCTTATAAAGAAATAAATTCTTTTTGTTTTCTTATATTGTCTATTGTATTGTGTTATCAGTTCTATATTCGACATTCGTGTATTTAGTATTTAGTATTTGTTTTGTTATGTATAACGCGTATAACTTATATAATATAAGTATAAAACATTTATTTTTCATAATTTTTCAGAAACAATAAAAACTTTGAGTACTTTCTTTGACACGAAATTTTAAGTCTTCTTTTTAAAATAGAAAAATTATATATATATAAATATCCACATTTAGATATATATCCAATATCCGATTGATATATATCGGATATTTTGATATTTATATAAATATCATGATATTTTTGACACATTTGGATATATATCCAATATCCGATATATATCGATATATATCGGATATTTTGATATTTATATAAATATCATGATATTTTCGAACCCTGTTTAAAACACAAACGGGAACGTACATAAGGGCAAGCCGGTCCGTAAGGAAACGTTATCTTCTCTCGCATTGATACTCCTCCGCGCGTTAGCCTAGCGCCGGGTGACCCTCGGGTACGAAGGCCCTTACCGCCGGATGCCTGGAGGACCATAGGCACGCAAACAGAAAGGGCGAAGAAGACGAAGAGGAGCAGCGAACCAAAGACCAACGAGCCGGCCCTGCCCCCCACTGTAATCGCGGAGTTACCCCTTGATCGGGCCCTCACAACTCCAAGAAAGAACGTGGACGTTAATAATAACGACGGCCTCCCTGATCAAGTAATAACATCTAAACAAGCAGCAAGGCAAAAGCTCTTTAGACTTTTTGATAAGTCCGGTGCCCTTGTACGCCGGCATAAGATAAGCTAAAGTCAATCATGAAGCACGATCCACATTGTACCTGATAACGCAATAAAGCTCATTTTACCAGAACTTCGAGATTCAAAACTTACTCACCTCAGACTTTGAAATTCCCTGCCGTTCTGAAACAGAGTGCAAGTGTGAGAGAGTGCAGCAAACGCGACAGCGGAGAGCGCAACATTTTTGGGGGCTCGTCGGGGATAGAAAGGACGAAATGGCCACGTCGGCTCCCACCAGAAAAAGGTTCCGGGCAGAGATACCTTAAGCCCCTTGCACAATAGGCGATAGCAATAGCGTTTGTGCAAGGGGCTTTAGCCGGACATCTCGGAAGCGACAACGATGGTAGCGACTCTGCAAACCGTCATCCAAGAAGTGCAGCTGTTGCGTGAGGAGCACGCGCGGAAAGAGAAGGAATTCGCTACTTTGCTACATCGACGAGACGAGGAGTATGCCGCGTTGTTGTGCCAACGATATGAGGAATTCCGCCGATTTCAGGAGACTTTGCAGCTAAGTCCCTCTTTATTTAACGCGACCGGAGACACGGGAGCGCAGGCGGAAGTTGCGCGCGGAAATTCTGGAGATGCGAGAGCACAAGCCGCCGCGGAGAAAACGCGCGGAAGTTCTGCGCGTACGGAACTAGACTCCAAGTTGAAGCCTGACACGTATGATGGCTCGACGCCGCTGCGAGAATTCCTCTCCCAATTTCTCCTCATCGCGCCCGCGAATAACTGGGACGACGCGTAAAAATCCGTTGTGTTGGTCAGAGGAAAAACGCGGACGGTTTTAAAGTTAATAAAATTTAGAAAACCTGTGTTTTGAGGAACTTAAATCGAAGTTGCGTTTTGGCGAGGGAGGTTTATCGCAAAAATTATTACACGCAATTCGCGGGCCGTAGACAAAAATTGGGGTAATGATTTGGTTTCCTTAGGAACGGAGCTAGAAAGACTTTCGCGATTAGTACCCGGAGTGTTCCTTCACGTTACGAGACAAAATTGCGTGTGCGCAATTCGTTTCGGCTTTATCCGACAATTTTTTGAGGAGAATTCTTTAGCTGGAGAGAGTAACTTCTTTTAAAGTAGCTGTCGAAAGGACAAAAGCAATTAAAATTATTCGGAGGAGAATTCTGAAAGAAAGGGAGAACATTTCGGTAGGAATTTTGAGAAGTTGGAGAGGAAGGACGCGCGAAAGAGAGAAAAAGGTGTTGTGCCGTCGACTGGGATAGTGCCGGCACAGGATTCGGAGATTTCGGGTCGGAGAATAAAGCTCGTCGCAACGTGTGAAGTAATCAGTTGAATATATTTGATTTGCCCAAAGTTACAATAATCCCCTTTATTTCAAATCCCGATACTCGCGTAACAGTAAACGATTTATAAGTATTGGAGTAGTGACCGTATGTTCTCAGACGCACGTCTCCGCTTCGATGTTAATTAGCGACTGCCCGCCGATCGTCGGATTCCGCGGTATTCATCCGCTTGCTGTTGCTAACTCGGGGGCTCCCGAGTTAGCGCTAGCCCTACGCGGTCAGCGTTTTTGATCGTGTCGCATTGCATCGGATGATCGGTCGTCCGATGCAATCGTCAGTCTTTTCGGCGGATGTGGATTTTTACGTTTGTCGCTAGGGTCGGATTTCGTATCGGAGGCACTTGGTGTTGCCAAGTGCATTAATTACTTTCTACATCGTTGTGCGCTCACAACATTCCTTCCCCCGCGGAAAAAGAAAAACTGAGGTCTTCGAAGTTTTTCGTTATTTATTTGTTTGGGTTTTTCTTTTTCTTGAGAGGTTACAATCTAAGTTTCTTATATGCTAATGTACACGCTGTGGTTTCCCCCTTTAACTTCTTAATGATTCCCTTTTTTTTTTATTACCTAAATGATTACAAGTATAATGCTTATTACTACTCTCGCGTACATTTATTGAAGTCGCTTTCTTTTAATTCTACGATTATATTCTCTAATGGGGACACGCGTGCAAGTAAAATGTTAATTGTTATATGTGTTAAATGGTTTGTCTTTGTCTGTCGTGAGGTGTCTGCTTCTTTTGAAATAGATATCTGGCTCGTTGATAAATCGCGTCACTTCGTACGGTGATAGTGGTGATGCTCCTGTGGCGAGGATGAGCCACGTTGTCCTGTAATAGGAGTACTTATCTTTACTTGTGCTGACTATGGATATTCGCGGGTTACTTTTATATCGTTTGGTGAGACGCTTCAGTCTGAGTCTGTTGCTGTTCTCGTGCAGTCTTAGTCGCTAATTTGTTAGTTATGCCGCCACTTGAACATGTGTTCGTCCGTGTTAGTGCTGTGGATCCTGAGGGTCCTCAGGGTGACGAAGGAGGAGGATGGCCTCCCCCGTTTGGTTGTTACGGCCCCGCCGCCGTATCGTACTACTCAGCTTCTTCCCCAGTTTTGGAGACAGGTCATTTCGCTTGGCGAATGGCCGCGTTGGTTGTTGGGGCTGAGTCGGTATTGGCTTTTTGATGACCGTACCACCGACCCTACGGTGATGTTCTTGCGTACTCAGGTTCGCGGCCTCTACCCGATTGGGAGGGGTCGTGCCCAGATGTTAGCGCATGCGATGGCCCTGTCTGGTCGAGACCGTCTGATGGCCGGGCGGGGGCATGGTGCTCCCCGTCGCGATTAATTGTAAGTTTTGTTTGTTTTATTTACTTTGTTATGCTACGTCTTTTGCTTTCGCTTTTCTTTGCCTAATTTTCGATGAATGCCTTTAAACGGTTGGTGTGGACGCGTAGTGTTTTTCGTCCTTTTTTTATTATATAGTTTATGTCGTTAATTTTTTCTATTACTGTGTATGGTCCTATCCAATGTGCTTCTAGTTTCTTTGATCTTCCTCGTCGAACCGTTTCGTCATATAACAATACTTGATCTCCTGCTTTAAATGTTTCGATATTCGTCTTTTTATCGTACTGTTGTTTTGCCTTCATTTTTTCATGTTTAGTGTTTTCTCTTGCTATTTCGTTAGTGGCGCGTATTCTTTCCCGAAGTTCTTGCGCGTAATTGTCGTAGGTATATGTTAGTTTTGGCGGTTTCGTTAGAGCTGTCGGTAATGAAGCTTGATGGCCGTAAACTAATTCGAACGGTGTAAATCCTGTCGTGGTGTGGGGAGTTGTGTTATATGTAAACATCGCATAGGGTAGCCATTCATCCCAGTTCGTCTGGTCTTCATTTATGTAGTGTCTCAAATATTCGGCTAATGTGCGGTGTGACCGCTCTAATGCTCCGTTACTTTCTGGGTGATATGCTGTCGTTTGTATTTTTTCTATTTTTAGTAATTTGCACACGTTTTTGAACATTTCGCTAGTAAAGTTTGTACCTTGATCCGTGAGTACTTTCTCCGGTATTCCGTGTTCTAATACGATTTTGGTAACAAAAGCTTTTGCGACTGTCGCTGCTTCTTGATTTTCTACGGAATTGCTTTACTAAATTTTGTCAGGCTATCTTGGAAGGTTAAAATATATTTATTTCTGTTATCCGTGGTAGTTAATGGTCCTACAATGTCAAGGGCGCATTTTTCGAATGGCCTTTGTGGAGTATCCGTAATTGATAAAGGCATCTTTGTTTTTCTGCTCAATTTATTCTTTTGGCAGTATTCACATTTATTTATATAATCTTCGACATCCTTAGTAATTCCATTCCAATTGTGCGTTAATCGGATTCGATTTAAAGTTCTTGTGACTCCTTGGTGTCCTCCCATAGGTAGGTCGTGATATTCTTTTAATATCTGTAGTTTATCTTCTTCCGAGTATTTACTTGGTATTTCCTCTTGCTGTACTTTATTTACTTGTACGTCTTCCACTATCGGGTTTCGACTCAATGCGTCAGCGTTTGCATTCATTTTGCCTGCCTTGTGGACGATCTCGTAATCGTACTCCTCCAGCTTGAGTCTCCATCTAATTAATCTCGAGCCGGGGTCTTTTACGTTAAATAACCATATTAATGGTCTATGATCCGTAATTATTTTAAATTTCGTTCCGTACACGTAAGGTCTGAAATGTTTTACGGCCCATACGATTGCCAACAATTCTTTTTCTGTCGTATTATAATTTTGCTCTGCCTTATTTAATACTCTACTGGCATATGCTATCGGTCTGTCTTGTCCTACTGTTCCTTGTGATAGCACGGCTCCGATTGCATAGTCAGATGCGTCTGTAGTTACTAAAAACTCTTGAGTAAAATCGGGGTAATTTAATATGGGTGCCGTAGTTAGCTTTTCCTTTAATGTTTCGACAGCTATTTGTTGTTCGGCTGTCCAAATAAATTTTTCACCCTTTCTCAATAATTTTGTTAAAGGTTTTGCAATCTTGGAAAAATTGTCGATAAATTTTCGATAATATCCAGCAAGTCCTAGAAAAGTTTGAACGTCTTTTGCTCGTTTCGGAGTTTTACACCTTATTACTGCTTGTATGTTGTTAGGGTCTGGTAGTATTCCGTTTTCTGAAATAATATGCCCTAAATATAATACTTCTTTGCGCAAGAATTCGCATTTATCCGGTTGAAGTTTGAAACGATATTTTCGTAATCGTTGTAGTACTTCAATTAGGCGCCGGTTATGTTCGGCCAAGGTTGCTCCGTATATTATGATGTCGTCGAGATAAACGAGACATTTGATACCTTCTAAACCCATTAGTGCTGCTATTATAGCTCGCTGAAAGGTTCTTGGCGCGTTTTTTAATCCGAAAGGCATTCGGTTAAATTCGTAGTGTCCATTGGGTGTTGAAAATGCTGTCTTCTTTTTATCTTTTTCCTGCATTGGTATTTGATGATAGCCGGATGCGAGATCTAATGTAGTAAAATATTTCGCCTTTCCTAATTTGTCATGTATTTCTGCAATATTAGGCAATGGAAATGAGTCTCCGATTGTAAGAAAATTTAGCTTGCGGAAATCTATGACGATTCGAAATTTTATTTTACCTGAGGCGTCCGGTTTTTTTGGTACCACTAGTATTGGAGAATTCCACGGGCTCGTACTAGGGCGGATAATTCCGTCTTCGAGCATCTTGTTAATTTGTCGGTTTATTTCCTCTTTGTGTTTCTCCGGCAGGCGATAAGGCCGGACGTTCACCGGCGCGCTATCAGCACGCGTCGGGATCTCATGTTTCACCGCTGGGGTACACGTGAGTTTGTCGTTCTCTAAATGGAATACGTCACTAAAATTCTCGCATATTTGCTCTAACGATTTTCTTTCTTCGTCATTTAAATGTTCCATTCTTAATTTACGACGTACTTCTTCGCATCTTTTTTTGATGGATTCGAGCTCTTCGGTCGGCTGTAACGTGAGTATGTCTGCCGTGTCAGTCACCGGTGCCTCTTCTAGAGTTACATGCGGCGTGACGATTTCTACGGGCTTTTCTGTAACGTTTACTATGCTCACCGGGCAGATAAAGTCTATCGGTTTTACCATGCAGTTGCCGATAAATACTCCCGGAATTACCTCTTCGCTCCGTACGATACCTACTTTATTTGTGTTGGTTATCGCGGATATTATGGTTTCGCTACGCGGTGGTAAGGTAAACTTTCGGTACGGCTGCAGTTTAAATGTCGCGGTGCCGATTTTTAACCGATTTTCAGCGTGATTGGGTATGGCTTGATGTTTTTTCAGGAAATCGATTCCTAGAATGCCTTCGTAGTCCATCGGGAAATCGTCTTGTACTACGTACATTGTATGTCGTATCGTTTTTTTGCCTATTAGTATAGATGCTCTTATCTTCCCGAGGGTGTAAATTTGGTGTCCCGTTACGCCGGTCAGTGCTATTTTCTTATCTCGTATTTTAGTTGTGTCTTTTTATTTTACCTAATTTTATGAAGGTGACGGCGGCTCCGGAGTCTAGCAAAAAATTTAATTTTCCCTTAGTTGCTTCTAGCATCGGGAGGGGTCCTTTACTTTTTCCTCGGCGCTGGCGCCGGTTATTGCTTCCTGCAACGTTCGGTATCGCTGCGCTCTGACTATCATTTTAATGTCCTCGTGCAACCCTATTTGAAAATTATGCAGTGCTTGCATCTTAATGCTGTCGAGGATCGCTTTCTGTTGCTCTTGCGAGTGCCCTTGGCCTTCCTCCATGGCCTCGTACAATTCTCGCGCTAGCTTTTCGACTCGGCGCCCGAATTCTTGAGCGCTTTCTCCCGGTTTTTGTTTCAGGGAGTTAAACTCTAGCTGCAGATGAGTCATGCCGCGTTTTCCGAGATATTCCGTTTCTAGCTCGCGTTTTAACTGCTCGAAATCGCGAATATCGCGCGTGTCGAAGTCCGTCATGGCCTTTCCTTTAAACTTCGTACATAATATGGCCTCTAGAAGCATCGATTCGTCCGCGGGGTGTATGTTTTTTATCGCGTAAGTACTCGCGCTTATAAATTCGCGGACGCGCTCCCGGGATTCGCCGTTTATCTCGGGAATCATGTTTCGGGCTTCCTTTAAGCTAAGGAACCCGATATTGTGTCCCGGTTGGTTTCGAACGTCGTCATTCGTTCGCCCGTAGGTAACGTCTAGAGGTCCTTGGCTACGTACGCGGCGACCTATTTCGCTAGGACGATCGTAAATTGTGGCTTCTACCCTGCTTACGCGGTCCTGTACCTCAGCGTACTGCGCGAAGGAGTTCGACAGAACGGTCGAATTCCGTGGCCTCTGCACGGTTTAAACGGTCCTGTATGTCGCGCAACATGTTCAGCATGTCGGTGATCACGGCGCCCTGTGCCGCGAGGTCCGCGTGTGTCGGCTCGGGGGCTCGATTTTGGTCGATGTCGGGCGATCGCCCGTTAACCGAGGGTCGGAGTCGCGCTATTTCCGTGTCGACCTGCTCGGGTGTCCTCGGCATATTTTGAGTCTCGTCGCGGGGTATATTGTCCTGAGTCGCTCTTCCTTGCTGACTCATAATGTCCTCCGCGGAATCCCAGTCAGATTCGACTATACTGCTGTCGGGTGACGAGAGGAAGTATGCGCTGCTATCTGTACTGCCTGCGCCGTCTGGGTGTGCGTTTGCTTGTGTCGGGGTCAGTCTACCGTCGCCGTTATTATTTTCGCGCGTTAAACTTGCGTCTACTTCGTCGAACGAAAATTCGCGCTTTATTACAACGTTCGGGTGCAATTCTAGTATTGGCGAGTCGTCGTCTGACAATCGCGAGTCTAAATTCTGTCGCACGCGGTCTAACGCTTCGCTAACGGTACGTCTATTTACGCGTACGGGGCTTCGCGAGCTATATTCAATCGCGCGCCGCACTGTCTCGCTGTGTAAGAACGATTCGTTTCGGACGGGACGGGACGGAGTGATTTCGCCGTCTGACATTAAGTTTTGCTATCGGCGTACACGATCCGTATCGCATCGCTCGCGAAGTTTTACATTCGGCGCTCGCAATAATAGATTGGAACGGACTTACAGTAACGCCGTGTAACGCATTGGGTCTGTTTTCCGTTGATTCGTGTCCTGCAGGGCTGCCTGGCTGCTTCGCCTCGTCCCTGCTTCGCTGCTTCGGGCTGGCGAGTCCGTGCGGTAGGTCGGGGCCTTCTCCGGTGTCGCTGATAGCTGCTACCGGGTGCTTCCTTCTTCTGGAACGGGCTGCTACCGGGTGCTTCCTTCCTCTGGAGCGGACTGCTACCGGGTGCTTCCTTCCTCTGGAGCGGGCTGCTACCGAGTGCTTCCGTCCGGGCTGATTACACCACTTTCACTTGTTCGCTCTTTTCTTTCAGGCGAATACTCGTGACGGAAACACACGCGATGGGGACGTTCTCCGATTGCCGAAATCCCACCGCTGCCACCAATTGTTGTGCCGTCGACTGGGATAGTGCCGGCACAGGATTCGGAGATTTCGGGTCGGAGAATAAAGCTCGTCGCAACGTGTGAAGTAATCAGTTGAATATATTTGATTTGCCCAAAGTTACAATAATCCCCTTTATTTCAAATCCCGATACTCGCGTAACAGTAAACGATTTATAAGTATTGGAGTAGTGACCGTATGTTCTCAGACGCACGTCTCCGCTTCGATGTTAATTAGCGACTGCCCGCCGATTGTCGGATTCCGCGGTATTCATCCGCTTGCTGTTGCTAACTCGGGGGCTCCCGAGTTAGCGCTAGCCCTACGCGGTCAGCGTTTTTGATCGTGTCGCATTGCATCGGATGATCGGTCGTCCGATGCAATCGTCAGTCTTTTCGGCGGATGTGGATTTTTACGTTTGTCGCTAGGGTCGGATTTCGTATCGGAGGCACTTGGTGTTGCCAAGTGCATTAATTACTTTCTACATCGTTGTGCGCTCACAACAAAGGAAAAAGAATGGAAACGGAAGAAAAAAAAGGGAAAGGTGGGAGAAGCCAGAAGGAAAACTGGTGCGACAGCTGGCGCCGACCGAAGAGAATGTTGGCCGTGTGGGAAAACGGGGAATTTTCGATCTAAATGCCCCGAAAAGGGAAATGCGGTTTAGTTGAGCTCGGCGGGGTAAGCTCAACTTTTGAAAATGTTTTTGAATAAAAAGTTTTTGTAAAAAATATTGAACTCTTTAAATTTAAAAAATTGTTTTGTTTGGTGTTTACTGAGTGTTATATTTGTTTTTCTCCAAAGAAAGTCTACAGTTTGCGAGAGGCTTTTGGGATCGCAACCTGAGCTACTGCGGCAAAACATCGTCCAAGACTACTTCGGAAGGGAATCATTTAAGAAGATCTGTACGTCTTGCGTACGGTTTTTAAGTTGTGGTTATTCCGTAGGATGAAGGCCAAATGCCGAGACAGGAACTCGGGGAGTTTTAAAGACGTTGGGTCCACAAATAGTAATTTCCCCTCTTTTTCGAAAACTTTAAGGAGGAGCGGCAACGACGGCCAAAAATGACGTCGATTCGGGGACCAAAGAGGAACATCTGAACTGCGTCGAGCATTTGGAGGACTGTTCCCGAAGAAGAGGATGGGTCGCCCTAGAATCGGTAGGGAGGAGTCTGGCAAGCTTTTCCCTGGGGAGCCGAAAGGGGTGCCTACCTCGGGATAGAAGAGTCCTACGGCAAGGAGCCAGGAGAAGGCAATCCGGTAACCCGTGGCAGCAGCCCGGGGTAGAACAAGGAGCCGGTTTAGTGCCCGGGGAGCCGTGTCGTCTGGGCGCTGCTTTCCAGAATATTGTCGGGACGACAATCTAGGAAGAAGGGAGGTAGTGTTGCGCCCGTGCTGAGACACCTGGTAGAAGCCTTGAGAAGGCAGTCGCGAAGCGGTCCCTGACGACGGGCTTGACAATGAGTTTGCTGTTGTTTGTCGCTTTTCAGATTCTGCGCCGGGCCTTGGAGCCATACAGACGTGTTTTTCTGTACTGAGAACTTTCTAAATCTGTTCGTTAACTAATGGAAAGTTTTTATTCCTGGAGACGGGAGTGCGCGGCGCGTTCGCGGGTGAGAGTGCAGCAAACGCGACAGCGGAGAGCGCAACAATATGATCCTTTTCGCTTAGAATCATCAATACTATTACCTCTCGGAATATTGCAGATTCCCCCTCAATCACCCTGTATATGCAAATATTTGGCCCTTAATTATTCGGCATACATATATGTATATGTATATACATATATACTAGCTGGTTACCCGGGCTTCGCCCCGAAGGACATGTGTAGTAAGACACGCAAATAGTCTCTCTCTAGCCCCCTCTTCTCCCCTCTCCCCTTCTCTCTCTATCTCTCTCCCTCTCCCTCTCCCTCTCCCTCTCCCTCTCCCTCTCCCTCTCCCTCTCCCTCTCCCTCTCCCTCTCCCTCTCCCTCTCCCTCTCCCTCTCCCTCTCCCTCTCCCTCTCCCTCTCCCTCTCCCTCTCCCTCTCCCTCTCCCTCTCCCTCTCCCTCTCCCTCTCCCTCCTCTCCCTCTCCCTCTCCCTCTCCCTCTCCCTCCCCTCCCTCCCCCTCCCCTCCTCTCCCTCTCCCTCTCCCTCTCCCTCCCTCCTCTCTCTCTCCCTCCCTCTCTCTCCCTCTGCCTCTCCCTCTCCCTCCCTCCCTCCCTCACTCTCTCTCTCTCTCTCTCTCTCTCTCTCTCTCTTTCTCTCTCTCTCTCTTCATATACTTTTGGTAAAAATTCGGTTAATTTTTTGAACTGAAAAATTGGAAAAATTAAAAAAATCGGTTTCCAGAAAATTATCAACAAAAAACTATACACATAGTAGCACTCTCCGGAAAATTCTACCCCTATTTCATATACTTTTGATAAAAATTCAGTTCAGGGGTTTTGACTGGGCGATATTAAAGAATCCGTGAAAACACATTTTACTTCTTTTTACCCCGTTAGGGCTCGAATTTCTAAAAATCCCTTCTTAGTGACACTCCCCGGAAAATTTTACCCCTATTTCATATATTTTTGATCAAAATTCGGTTCAGGGGTTTGGGCTGGGCGTTGATGAGTGAGTGAGTGAGTGAGTCAGGACATCTTCCTTTATATATATAGATGTACGCCAAATAATTAGGGCCAAATATTAGCATATACATATTGTTTAAAACATACGGTTAATCAGTCAGTTCGAAATGTGCGGTTCGCCGAAGTCAGTTCGTAGGCGAGTACACTCTTGCTATTGTGTGGCTCGAGTCGATGCGGAGATGGTTTTATGAACGCACCTAGAGGGCGGTATCTAAGGGAGTAGACATCGGTAAGTCACGCGGTAGCAGCACCGTGCTTGACGACGAGGATCGCGCATGCGTTACGCGTACACAACGAAGACGAAGCCGGAAACGAAGCGATCGTCGTTATTCTTCAACGAGCGGTCCAAGGTGACGAACGTGGCGAGTCACACGTTGTACAAACATTACGAGAACATTCTCTGGACCACAGCGAGACGATTGCGATTGACGGGTTCAATAAAGAAGGCGTCCACAGACGGCGAAAGGAGGGAAAGACTGACTACCAGGGATACGTCGGCACTCTGCTAGAACATACCGGCAAACGGCCATTACTCTCATCGTCTCGCCGACATAGACGAGACGAGCGAAGGCGGCCATTTTGGGCATAAGTCCTTCGTGCTCATAAGGAAGAGCAGAAAAGCTCTTTCCTTATCCCATTACTAGATCGAAAGGATCTACGGCCGGCTACGATGCCGATGAGAGTCCTATCAAAGGACCACTCCAAGGTCATTTCAGAATCCTGTGGAAAGATCTGCTTTACGCTTGACATGGTCAAGTGGAGATTGCGGATGCACGCATTCGTATACTGTAGTGATCTTTTCCTTACAGGATTCTACCACGTAGATCACTGCCTTGGACCGTTATTTGAGTGGCCAATTTCTCTATAGTCTGACGTCAGATTTACTTTGTCGTGAATTGTTGGTTGCAACCCAGTCCAGATACTTAAGTATCTTATTTATATTAACTTCTTTAAACGGATCCGTCTTATGTGCACATTAACGTTAATTCGATCTATCAAGTTCTCAGTTTATAATCACGCTTGCTGCCGGTCGTTTGTAAGACTGTTTCTTGTAAATATCTTTATACATTGCCGATAGATTAACTTGGCGAACTGTACATTTCTGAGATCACTGCGCTTACGATTACAGTTAATATTCATTCTCAGTGCGATAAAAATTCATGTATCTAACGAACACTGAGAATCTCGATTCATTTGAAAACTGACAAATTTCTGATTTACTCGTTAATAATTTGGCTACTCTTATCATATATGCGTATTTATATTTATGTGGAATTGATGTACGAAGATACGTGGAATAAATAAATTAAGAGCTTATTTCAGAGAAATTGCAAGGAAATCAAGAAAGATATTGTTCTTACGTAAAACCTACAAAGAGAACTAAGTGAATGAAAGCTCCTTAAGAATCGGTCAAAAGTTAATAATTATCATAATTTTACTTACTTAACTTAAATCGTATAGGTATCATATTCCACGTTTCTTCCTACGAATGTATAAACACTTTATTTTCTATTGCAATTTGGATTATTTCATGTGATTATTTGATATGTTTACTTGTTCGATCCTTTCTGTGAATTAGTTTACTTAATGTAAATCATAACTTCGTTCAAGTAAATTCTAATTTGTCTAACGTTAATTTTTAACTGTTCATATCTTTTGAAATAAATGGAATAAAGAGTTTGCTGAGTTATTTCTTTGAATTGATTGCTCTATTTGAGACTTCTTTAGTGATTTCGAATTATAAAGACTAATTTATTCACAGATTGGATGATCTATTTATTATACCATGTATTTTCTGACATTTCGCTATGTTTATGAATTGATATTGTGAATTTATCCATAAAATATATCGATTCTAAACTCGAGTTAGCGTGTCTCTTTCTCAGCCTTCGTACTAGATCACGGTTTATGCAAGCCGTGTGCAAACACATATACACACACGAGATATGTCCCAAAAGTAATGAGAATTAATTTATTATGATCCATTTATTGGTATGATCGAGTCACCTCGGATTTTCCTCAAAGTAAGGCTCCTTGGGAATGCACACACCGTTCCTAGCGGTTCTGCTATTACTGAAAATCCACATCTGTGAATGTGTTCAGCGGTTGTGTGTCACGGCCTTTTGGATCTGATCAAGAGTCTCGTGAGCCTTTAATGGATTTTTCACTTTCAAAAGAGATAATGTTAATTAGTACCCTCGTCTCTAACATATGTCAAGGTCAAAATCATCGGTGGTATTTGTTAATGTAAATAATCACCATTTTACTTCTTAAGTTAAAGTTTTGTTTAGAAATTCTTATTTTTAAATTCAATAAATATTTTGAATAAGGGACCTACCTCTTCCGCTGCCGCCCCTCTCCCGCAGGGGTAAGTGGGAATAGACCTCGCTTTGCGTGGAAAGTTGAAAACTCGAACCGTGTAATCATAGACTTCGGTTTGCCCTGTAAGCAAGGGTGGGGTGGGGTGGGGTGAATCTTTCTTTGCGTAGATGGTTCTCTGGTTAGCATTATACTATCCACGCAAAGCGAGATCCACCGTGCCTTCCCCTGCCTGCGGTGGAGGAGCGGTAGCCTACATGTGTACTGTCTATACATATACATATATCAGCAAATTACTTCCTTTAGTACTGACACAAACTTGTATATTTCTCAAATTTAATTGTTTATAACTTTTAAATAAGTAATGACCAACGACCAATTTATAAGAAAAAGTTACTCAGAGTCACTGACAACATATGTCAAAGTCAAGATCATTAGAGCTGTCTCGCCTTTTCTTCATTTTTACCCTTTTCTATGCTAACTATTCTCTGCTTAAACAAAAAGACTGTTCAATATATTGTTGCGCTTGCTGCGCGTTTGCTGCTTTCTCACAACACCCGCGCACTCCCACACTCGCTCGCGCGTTCGCTCGCGATCCGCGGAATTAGGGAACTCAGATTTATCAAAGAAAGGATGGTTTATTGCGTATGTTTACAATTGCGGAGCGCTAAACGTCCGCTCGAGTTTTAATGCGAAGGAAATCTGACAGCCGGGTTGTATAAACAACACATAGCAACGCCCGTTGCTAAAGACGCTCCGCGACTGGAAATACTGGGCGACGTATTTCACAGCGCGGTTGCAACAATATTAACGATTCACTTCTTTAAATGACTTTCCTTCGTTCATGCATGTACCATTTCCACATAGTCGTTTGTGCCTTTTAATACTCAAAATAACTGTTATATTTTTCAAACTTTTTTGTTAATAACTTTTAAATAAGCAATGAGCGACGATTAAGTTATAAAAAAAGGTCTCAGGGTCATGTCCTTGACAATATGTCAAGATCAAGGTTATCGGAAATGAGTTCCCTATTTGGTGTATTTACCTTAAATTCTATTTCAGTTCGCTTTAAACTAAGTAACAAATAATATTCTACAAGGGTTGTAAATAAAGTGGTGACAATACTGTCATAAAATAAATATTAGATAACTCAAGTATTACCATTTATTTATAGGGATGTCAATAGCATTTACATTCAAATAAGGCGACACAACCCATTTAATTAAGTGAGGATTTCTGTGAGAAAGTTGTCAAATACAACGCCTGTATGTGACAACCTAAAGTATGACGGCGCTGACCTATTTTGTGATAATTCGATATGATAAGGTACTGTAATCATAGAATTCTCGAAGATTACGATAAGAGGTTATCCAGACTTACATAGTTGTATAACTATGTACATAAAAAAATTAGCCAATCGTATTTTATGCGCGTCCTGATAGCAACAATTATAATATGCGACAATTTTTTATATGCATATTGTTATGCAACTATGCAAGTAACTGTTAGGCCTTAACAGTCACTTGTAGTTTTATCTTTTGCAACCTTGATCTCAATCCAGGATCGTTATTTTAGTCTTATAAATATATTTTAGCTTTAGGGCGTTACACATGTAGATGTTGTATTTGACGACTTCTCCATATGAGGTTACTTACTTGATAGAATAAACTGTGCGTCTTATGCACATGTACCGTGACATTGCAGTTTCGCTGCATCGTGGCAACGTTCCCGCCGCCGCACAGTGGGGCGAGAAGCTCCTTTTGTGATTAAAATTCGAGCCGTGCGCCAATTCTTAACGGATTTTCATTATTTTTTTTAATTTTTTAGAAATTGAATAAGCTATACAAATATTCTGCGCCAATTTTGATTTCGTTCTAAATTCAAAATGGCGGATCCCATAAAGTGGGCATAAAATGCCAAAACTGTACGAATGCGAGTAAATTTGTAACAAACCGTGCATGTATTTACGAAAAAATATTATTATGTGTTGTATAGTCGATAATGACAAATCTGCAGTTTAAGTAAAAGAAAATGGCGGATCCAAGATGGCGGAAAACTTAATAAATATACTTCGTAATAAATGAATGCTAATGAGTTCATTGTATCTTGAAACATTACGTAAGACCCTTTACCAATATCAAGATATTTATCATGAAAAGGGTTTTTTTAGACTGTACGTATATATACCTTTTTTAAAATTGTCTTTTGTTTTTAATATGTTTTACATTTTTTTCGATCTTTTTACATTTTTTAAAATTTATTTTAACCCTTATGTGGGCAACCGGGTACCCGGGTATCCACCGCGCTATATATTTGCTCGTAGTTTGATGACAAATTAAAATTTCGATTTATGCCTCCGAATCTCCATTATTTAACTCTTTTAGAAGGGAAATTCACTTACAGAAAATTTTTTTTGTAATATTTTGATCCTGAAAAACATGACAAAAGTACACATACATAATGCGGGCAACCAGGGTACCCGGGTACCCACTAGATAAAAAATAATGTTTTTTACTTGTAAATGAATTAATAACATTTTTATTTTTATAAACAAAAACAACGTGATAACTGCTGTCGACCGTTACTGCTGCGTATTCAACAGGCTTCTACACGTTTCTTACTTTCTCGATTCCACCACTCCTGCCTCACCCCTCTCCGGTTACCTACGTTAGTCCGACCTTCGCATCTGCGTGCCTCTCAGGGCCGTACGTTTCACATTTCTGTGAATGTTCTTACGGGCCCCGGGACTCTTATATAACTTAGATAGCTTCTATGGAAGTTTATTTAATAAAATAAATTGTTTCCAAACGATTTCACACTCATAAATTAAGAAAAACTCGTAGTGGATACCCGGGTACCCTGGTTGCCTAACGACGTGGCAAAAGTTGGTTGCCCACATAAGGGTTAAAGAATCAACAAATTAATTTACATTTAGTTTAATAGCAATTGTAATACATCTTCGTCTATTTTTACAGTAGTTTTCCGAGAATTATTTCTAAGACTGGTTATATACGGATCTGATGTGTAAAGTAATGTATAAAAGACACCTTCATTTGTGGCAAACCTGGAACATTTCCTAGCATGATGTAATCTGAACTTCTTGTAGTCTTTATTTCTTGATTCCTGTGCATCTTCGGATAACTGTCCAAGTGGTAAAATGGCATTATAACGAATTATATCCTCTCCATGAATTAATACTTTATGTACGGATGATGGCATATGATATTATTCATATTTAGTTACGTACAACTCTGCTGTTCTATAAGCATATTCTCCAAACTTTTGAGGATTTATTTGTAATCCAGATGACATAGCTTGCAATATAACATGAAATCGTAGTACTTATTAGTTCTTCATCAATTCCTGTAATGTCAGCAGTGTAAGCTTCATTGTCAAAAAACCTACGTGCAGTATTGCCGTCATTGCTATTTCCACTAACTTGGCGTGGTTTATCAATTATCAAATCTAGTTCATTTTGAAAACGTTCTTGTATATATTGTTTTTTAGTTTCTTTCTCCTTTTTGTGTACATCAGTGGCTGCATACCATTTTTTGAAGGACAAGTTATACGATATATGTAAAACCAACTCCATAAATCGAATCCACGCATGTAACGTGAAAAGTCCAAATCTGTAGGTTTCTTCATTTGCAACTTTTTGCGTTATGCGATTTAAATCGTTCATTTCTGATGGTTTGGCGCGACATACATTACAAGTTGAGGCAGACGGTGTATTTGTTAATACTTGTACCACTTTTCCATCTACCATTGTTAAGAACAATTCATGTTTTATCGTTACTGTTTTCCCTCCAATTATAGCTGAGGTGGGTGCAAGTACACGTATCTGTGCTTCAATGTCATTGACAAGATTGTTTGTTTTTTCTGGTGTCTCTTTCAAAAATTCTATTGAAATAGGTCGACAAAATCGAACGGAAGAAGGGGTCGGATTTTGCCAAATAACATCATTTGTGTCATCATTAATTAGTCTTATGGGAACTAAAGATGATATTAACAAATTGGCATCAGAAATTAACTCACTCTCTCCAGAAAGTATTTGTTTATATTCACATTGTCCGGATGAATCATCACAACCCCACGTATAAAACTAAGTTTCGTGGATTCATTGTTTGAAGCAAATTTATCATCAACAATCGATTGGTAGTATGATTTAGAAGGGACTGCAGATTTACCTTCGCGCTAGTATTGATTATTTTAATATTTAATTTATCCGGGTAGCATTCCTCTTTTGCTTGACCTATTTGTTCGTAAGATGGCAATAATCTACATCCCTTTTCTATTAAACATTTTCTGAGGTGCACATATTGATTTCTTGTTAAATCTAAATCAACAAACATAGCCAAAGCTTCCTCATTAGTAAACGAAACTATAGGAGTATGATCTTTTGTTAGCTGTTGGTGCACCATTTCTTTTACCTCTGGTGATGCAGATCGTAGTAGTAGTAGTAGTAGTAGTAAAAGAGAAGTGGGTGGTTCCACTGGGGCCCCCGACAGCACCTAGATCTTACTGATCCTTTGTGCCTCTCCACTCTTTTGCTTGCTAGGTCTCTAGAATCAATCTTGAGCCTTGTACCAGGTTTTTAGATCAATAACCCTAGCACTTTCCAGATCTTGAGGATTTAAGTACGTACATCTCCAAGTTTTATATCTTTTGCATATAAGTGCCGGACAATGGCACAGTATATGCACGTTATCTTCTTTCTCTTCCCCGCATAGTCGGCATTCTTTTTGCCCCGCGAGTTCGAGATTGAACAGGTGGGCTCTGAGTAAGGCGGAGTGGCCAGTGAGCAGTCCCACCGCCATTCTTAGTTTTTGTTTGCTCAGCGCCAGTAGTTCTTTAGCCCTTCCTGGTCTGCTGTTTTCCATCAAGGTCTTGGAGTGGCAGCAGGTTTTTAGTTTCTCCCACCTAGTCAAGTGGTCCCTTTTCAGGCAGCTTTTGATGATTTCCTTTCTTACTGCGAAGGGTATTCCCGTTACCTGGTCAGATGGTGCTTCACTCGCTCCCTTCTTGGCCAGTAAGTCTGCGGTCTTGTTTCCGGGTATTCCTTGATGCCCCGGCACCCATACTAAGGTGACTTTATTTAGTCCACTTAGCCTCTCCAGCGCTAGCATACAATCCCAAACCAGTGCTGATTTGGTAGTTGTTTTTGCTAGCGCTAGTATTGCTGCTCTGCTGTCCGAGCAGATATTTATCCTCCGTGCACCTCAGGATAGCCAGTATCTCAGCTGTGAAAACTGTTGAATGGCTTCCCATAGGAATACTCTCCCTGTGGTTATCCCTCAGTCCATAGAATCCCGCTCCAAAGCAGTTGTTGATTCACTGACCCGTCAGTGTACCATAGATCTACTTTGGGATCCATGATTTCCTTCGGGTCAGTCCATTCTTTCCTTGTTGGTAAGCGTATCTTGAAGTGCTTTACCAACTGGTATTTCCTTAGGGTTCTATCTTGTTTTAGAGTGAAAGGGTTTTTCTGGAGTAGGCCAAGCTTTGTGTGTCCCAGATCTGTACTTCTCCATTCTCCCTGACACTTTAGTCTGTATGTTGTGTTCCTGGCTGCCTGTTTGACGGCAAGGTCCAATGGAGGTATACAAAGTGCAGCTTCTAGCGCCTCTGTAGGTGTGGTCGTCATAGCCCCTACTGCAGCCATTAGGTAGCTACCTTGTAGGCTTTTCAGAAGGTTCTTTGCCTCCATTTTCCCTGTCCTGGGCCACTAGATTACAGACGCATAGAGCAGCCTTGGCAACAGTACCGCCTTGTATAGCCATAAAGCTATACTAGCTCTGATGCCCCAAGACTTGCTCATGGCTCTTCTACACATCCACATGTACGAGTAGAATTTCTTCCTGCTTTCTGCAAGGTGTATTTTCCAGCTGAGTTTGGTGTCTATAAACAGGCCTAAATACTTAACTGATGCTGTGAACGGGATTACCTTCCCCCAGAGTTTAAGGGGCTCAATGGGTTCTGGTTTGTATTTCCTGGTGAAGACCATTATATTGGTTTTTGATGGATTGACCATTAAGCCTTTAGCTTCGCACCACTTTTGTACGATCTTTAAGGCATCGTTTATTCTATCCCTCAAAATGTTTAGAAAGGGTCCTGTGATCACTATAGCTATGTCATCCGCATACCCATAGGTCAAAAAACCCTTTTTTTGTAGTTTCGTTAGAAGGTCGTTGACTACGAGGCACTACAGCAAGGGGGACAGAACCCCTCCCTGCGGACACCCTTTGTCCGGTTTTCCACTAACGATAGTGTCGTTGTGCGTGACCGTTAGGTTCCTCCCTGCCAGCATATTTTCGACCCAATCCACTAGCGGTTCCGTGTCTGATCAATGCTTCTCTTATAGCTATGTTCAAGGTGCTATCAAAAGCCCCTTCGATGTCTAAGAAGGTTCCAGTAGCGTATCCTTTCGCCTCTAGCTGTGTCTCTATCTTGCCCGTCAGGTGGTGTAGGGCGGTCTCTGTGGACCTACCCTCCCTGTAGGCGTATTGAGCACTAGCCAGAGGGTGATCCGCTAATGGCCCGTTCTTGAGAAACCTATTAATCAATCTCTCCAAGGTCTTCAGTAGGAAAGATGTTAAACTGATAGGTCTATAATCCTTAGCCCTGATATGTCCATTTCTGCCGGGCTTAGGTGTAAATACTACTTTGGTAACTCTCCATGATTGGGGGACGTGTCTTAGAGCAATGCTTGCCCTAAAGATTTTGGTCAGTGGGCCTATCATTGCTTCCAGTCCCTCCTGTAGAAGTAAGGGGTGTATGCCGTCCGGTCCTGGTGCCTTAAAAGGCTCAAAGGAGCGAACCACCCACTCCACTGCTTGTGGATAGACCACTTTTGCTGCCAACGCCCATGCCCTGGGCTTATAAGTAGCTCTAGGTTGTTGTTGGCTTTTTATGGCTGAGGAGGTCTTCACAAATCTCGGAAAGTGAACTTCCATAAGATGATTCAAAGTCTCCTCAGTTGTTTCGGTGAATTCCCCACTAGGGAGCTTAATACAATTCCACTGTGGGTTACTCTCCTTGCAGAGGATTTTGCAGAGTCTGGATGCTTCTGGAGCACTCTCAATTCCCTCGCAAAAATTTCTTCACCCCGTCTTTTTCGCGTTAACTATCGCTTTCTTGTAACTCCGCTGAACGTTCCTGTGCTTTTCCCAAGCTTCCGGCGTATTTACATTTTTGGCCCTATTAAAAAGTTTCTTTACTTCAGCCCTGAGTCCCGATAGCTCCCTGTTCCACCACGAGACCTTGGTCAAGGCATTTCTCAATTCTAATGGGCAGTTCATTTCAAAAAATTTCCTGATAGCATCATTCATAAAGTCCGATGCTACCTCCAGGTCCTCCTTTGTGTGAAATCTGGTCGGTGCATTCTTTAGCCTGCTAGTTAAGTCAACTTTAAAGCCCTCCCAGTTTGTTTTCCTGGGGTTTTTATTCCATTGTTTGTCTTTTTGTACTCTCACAAGGTCGGATCTGTCTATGGTCGGAACTTGAAGGTTCATTTGAGACCCTCCTTTCCGCTACCAGATCCATCACGCCCCCTGTGCATAGTGTGATATCTATCACTTCCTGTCTTCTAGAGTCCAGGAAGGTGGGTTCCGTTCCTCTATTTAGGATTTGTAAGTTAGTGTTCATGACAAAGTTAAGTAGGCTTTCCCCCCTTGAGTTTATGTCGGTGCTTCTCCACACCAGATGATGTGAGTTCGCATCGCACCCCAAGAGTAGTTCTATCCCCTCTTTCCTTCGCATAAGCTACTAACTCTACCATGTTTCTCTGGGGGGGGGGGCAGTTTTTCTGAATCGTAGGGCATATAAACAGACCCCACTATCAGATCTCTGACCCCCATCGTCCATTTTGAATTTCAGTTTTACAGCGACTAAGTCGCCGTCACTAAATTGCGGCAATAGACAATCGTCTAGTCCTTTTGTCACAATGCAGGACCTTGGTCGTTCTGCATTGTCTGCTTTAAATATCTTGCCACACCCACCCAGGCCCCTAATGTGCCCCTTGCAAGCCACGGTTCCTGGATGAGGAATAAGTGCTTTGTGTGCATCTCAGCTGCGCACCTGGCTAATACCGCCGAGGCACTTTTGCTGTGATGCAAGTTAATCCAAATGAAGGGGATCTTCGAGTCTGTCATTTTTAGGCAGTGCTCGTCCTGTCCTCCTTCTTGCTAGATGCCCCTCCGCGATTGCCTCCAGGCAATTTAACCGTTGCCTGGCCGAATCCGCAGAAGGGTTTGAAGTTGAGTGCTTTAAGAGCCCTCAACGATCCCTCCCCAATAAGGGCAGCAAAGTGGGTGTTCGTAGCATCACTACTCTTGCTGCCTCTCGCGATCACCCAGTCCGCGGCTTGGAGTCCCTCATTTTGCCTGTAGCTCTATCGCTTCCTTGAGGCATCTTAAGGTCCTTAACGTGCACTACAACTCGATGCCGCCTAGGCAGTTCATCAAGTCGCACTGCACGCAGTCGGATCCCATTCAGATCTATTACCGAAGTTAGGCCTCGAAGCCACCCTTCGGTTTCTACGTCGGTACAGTTAAAAATAATTGCAACGTCCCTATCTGAGGTGTCCTTGAAGCTTTTGTACCCCTCGCAATGCTCAGGATACTTTCCCTCACCTTATCCTTCAAAAGAGCAGCCTCTTGGTCGTCCAACTTTCGTTCGGGATACTCCATGGGAACCATGGCTACCCTAACTAGGCCGGATGTTGTCTGAGCAAAAGTCCTCTGATCTACAGCGATCTTAGGCTTTTTGCCCAACTGTGCAGTGCTGGAGGGGCTGGGTGTGCTCTGTTCCGATCTGAGCCGTTTGCACGACCCAGCGGATGCTCGCTCCTCAGTCTCCTGCACTGTTGCAGACACAGATTTTTGTTCTGAAGCGGGCTTTTCAGCACCGCTACTCCCCTCCATCTGCTTCTGCTTTCGGTAGCGACGGCGTGCCGCTCCACTAAATTTTTTTCGGTTTTTACCAGCTTGTAATTGGGCCTCATTTGGCTCCTTCCCCAAGTTACCCGGTTTATTTTCCTCTGGTCGTTCGCCACCTAGGGTGGCTACACCCTGGAGGACCTCCTCATACTCATTATTTCTTGTAATACTCATTTTTGTTCCCACGAGTACCGCGGTCGCGCGATGTCACCCAAGCAGAGCCGCGAATGCCCAGGGCTTGGCTACCCCCGAAGGAGTTACTCCTTCGGAGGTCGCCCAGTTTCCGGGAGGCACCGTTAGCGACGCAGCACCCCCTGCGCCACGCAGCCATCAGCACGGTTGCTCACACCTTAGCTTGGGGAGTTTTTTTTGGTCGGGCGCGCACGGCTACACCCCTGAGCGGGTGATCCCCGTGCGCGCCCTTAAGCCCCCCACCCGCCTCAGAGCGGCCCCCGAGAACACCGGGTCCGCCGAGCGGTCCCGTCGTCCCCCGCGTCCCGCGAACCACGCACACCCGCCCCGAGGCTACGGCAAGATAGGAACCCGTCGGGGGAGATGCAGATCGTAAATCTTGAATAATTTCTGATTCTTTTCCCTCACCAATTAAACGCAGTGCTTGAATATATGAGTGATAGATATGATCAAGTCCTGAATCGCGGAATAATTTTATAGCTTTTTGTTTTTGTGTTACTTCGGCCGATTTTTTGAAAGCTTTGCATGGTCTCCCTACTTTCTTTCCAGATGTAAAAGGTTCATCGGATGTATACAAATTCACGGAATATTCACTGTCCAACCAGCTGGCATTCTTTTGCAGGAATCGTTCTTTTTTCTTATAAGCCTGATTCTAACGTTTTTGAAATTTGGGAAGCAAATTCTTCCGTACCATATTAAGCACACACACCAGCTCGTTTTCAAAGAGATCGAAATTTTCCTTGATATATCTTTCTGCTGTAGAAAAGTGTTTGCCGTGTTCTATTAAAGCAAGACAGATATTACGTTTAATGATTTTGAAAGATGCCATAGTGTTATGTGTGCGTCGATAAAATTATTTTAAAGAGTATACAACACACTAGCAGTCAGTAGTTGAAGTTATTGCGTGTATACAAGTGCATACAAACAAATGCGTACATACAACACACTAGAAGTCAGTCTGAAATAGGGGTAGAAAAGACTGAAGAATATAATAGAATTAGAAAAGTTGCCAATAATTAATACTAAATTGTCAAAAAATATCAATTTATGAAAAGTCTCGATTGTTGAGACTTAAGATGTAGCCCTTAAAGGTTAAAATTTTAAAATATTGGCAATTTCTCTGATTCTATTATATTCTTCAGTCTTTTCTACCCCTATTTCATATATAATTGGTTAAGATTTGGTTGATCAGTTCTGGAGTTATAGAAATTTCGGTAAATTTGGCACATACATACATACATACATACATACATACATACATACATACATACATACACACATACATACACACATACCGACATTTTTTAAAATAGCGATTTTTCGACGTTTTATAACATTCTGAACACATTGGCGCGGCAACTAAAAAAAATTTTTTTTACGAAAACAAAGCTTCCTCTATGAGGAAGCAAGAAAAAACGTTTATCAAAATTCGGCCATGACAGATTTCTGAAGAATTTTATAAGCTTTAATTTAAGACCCTGATCATTAAAATCGGTTGTATACTTTCGGCTAAAAGTTATTTTGAACGAAAAGGTGCTATTTTGCCCCACTGTGCGGCGCGGCGGCTTGAACTGGCACAAACTCAAGAGGAGACATAATTCACAAAACCATATACTGACTTCACGAGACCAATAACAGACTCAGACTGAAGCGACTCGTCAAGCGATATAAAAGTAGCAATCCGCGGAAGCCATGGTCAGCAAAAGATATGCTAAAAATAAAAACGATTCCAAAAAAGTATTCCTATTACAGGATACCTATCATCATCTTACATCTCGCATTCGCTCAACGTGCGCGGACCGGTTCGGACATGTTTTGTCCGGAAGAAAAATTTTTTCTAAGTATTGCGACTGTTACTGTCTGCATTGATTCTCACTCCATTTAGACTTTCGTCCCGCTAACATATTCCAGATTTTGTTAAACAAACAGTGGCAAATGCTGGCTGTATTGTCTGCTGAAAAGAATTACAAGACACTTTCCATAAAAAGAGAGGGGATAGGGTTGGCACGAACGAAAATCCCTAGGTAACTTAAATTAAACTTCCGTGGATTTGTAACACTGAATAAGTAGTAATATATGTTGGTTAGCCGACACCATAAGCGCGTGTTTTGACATATGCGGGCTCGCCGTATATGAAATAATAAATATTTTATAAACATCTTTTTTTAGATAGGATACATGTGTGTCGTGGCATGTAATTAAAATAAATGTAATAAAAAATCGTACAATAACAAGGTGAGAAAACTTGTATTATAAAAATAATTAAAAAGATGTATAGATGTGTGGATAAATTATACAGTAATAAGATAATAAGAAATTTATAATACTGGTACTGTAATAAATTGACGAGTGACAAATTACTGTTGCTTTGTAATTTTATTATTTTTGTAACAACATTAATGAGCAATAATAATTAATCACTGGCCAATGTATTACAATCAGTATTTATTTTCTATAAGAATATTATGTACATAAACAATATAAATGCAATTCACTGTTAATTGCAGTTTCGACGTTCTTCAAATTGGAACAAATTTGTCATTATTGTCAAGTATAGCTTAAAATCTGTGCGAAATGACGCTAGCATGAAAAGGAGGGTTGTTTGAGATTGCGATAATGCAACCACGGATCGCACATGGTTGCATGCTTGCGCTCGCATTCCGTCAGATAACTAAGAAATCGCAATATAGAAATCGCAATAAAGAAACCCCTAAAACAACCTCATAACGATATTTGCATATTATAGCATGAATTTTCTCTCTGTTATCGTTTCGGAACATTCGCTAATATTCGCTGACATTCGCTCGGCAAAACAAAGTCGCGCAACCGCGCTCACAAGAGAGAAGGTTCATGCTGTAAACATCGTTGCCGAAAAACAAGCAACGATCATTTCAAATCGGCTAACGAAAACCGTGACGTCAGAGTGATGACGTAGGGCTCCGATAGCCAATTACGCGCCCGAAATTAGCGGCACCCCGCCTGGAGGGAGTTTCACCTCAGCGGTGATAAAAGGACCGCCGCGGCGCCGCGGGATCGATTTCGCTCGAAGATCACTCGCCAAGTATATCCCTATACTACCGCTTGTTCACCGCTCAATCCGCTTTTCGCTTAGCCATACACAAACGCTAAATCTCGCTGCCTTTTTGCTGTGCTAAATTCTGTGCGCGCTCACAGCTTTTCCGCTTCTGGAAAGTAAAGAACACTGTACATATCAACCTGTAAATATATATACTTTTTTTCTGTAAATTTGTGTTTGCTGACTCTTTCGTTGTGGTCGTTCTTCTACCTCGCGCTACCTCGCGCTACCGCACCGCGCTCTCGAACAAGGGTAGAAAGGAGCAAAATGAAGAACAGACAAATGTCAGATAAGTAGCTAAATTCATATCGATGTACATTATCTATGTTTTGAAGGTGCATAAATACAATATGAGTTCAAAATTAACATATTTTGCTTTCTGGGTCTATGTGCGCACTATAATTTTTTATGTTGGATCGATTCTTTCTTTCAATTAATTTTTTTTGTTCCAGCTCTGGGATATAATGCTCTCCAAACTTGTAAGATTAATTCACATAACAGAAACGATCCAGCCAGCAAGGCAGAACCTTCCAGGAGATACACACATAGACTCATATTGAGCCACGTCGATCCCATCGAAAGCAGTCACTTTCGCAGGACTCAGATTGGAATAAGGTTGAACAGCGAACAAGCCATCAGGTTGCATCCAACGGAGAAGTGTGTGGAACCAAAGATGACCTGTGTGTACGATTTATTTCGATCTATCACACATCTTTAAACATTTTCATCCGGATACTCTTTGAAATGTGATGTTATGCTGTTTAAAAGCTGCCAATTAATTTTAACGCAAGTTCGTATAAATACGAATCTTCCATATTGCTCTCAACACAATTAACTTCAACAATTGTGGAATTTTTATGTACGTTGTGAACGCATTATTGCAAATATTTTGTTGCAGAATATAATCATATACTTCTCAACATTAAATATTTACAGCGTACCTTACCAAGCATCAAAAAACTATACACAGTTTTTTAAGGCACCCGAAATTCTGGGCGAGAGTAGAGCGTAAAAACGTAAAAGAAAAAGAGGACACACTGAAAAACATTTGGCAAGAAATAGAAAGAGATACAGAAAATGTAGATTTATTATTAATGTTAAATAGACTGAGTGAACTTGTCGGAAAAAAAGAAATAAATATATTGTAATACATTCTATTGTTATTTTAATATTCCATATAGTATCAAAGGCTTGTGCACGCATATACACATTTATAAATATTAGAAGTTAAAGCTAGTTGAAGTTTGGAACGTTCCTGGAGCGATTTTTTAAAAATGATTTGTTCTATTTCTCCTTTGACACAGAGACATTTCTGAGTGACAAATACGAAATACATAAGAGACCGAACCGATACACCCTGCGGAAGACACATTTATACTAAAAAAACCTACCCCCGGACCACTTTAAATATTTTGGTTACGCTAAAAATGATTTGTCCCATTTCTAAAGGAGAAATAATTCCGCAGGGTGTATCGGTTCGGTCTCTTATGTATTTGTCACTCAGAAATGTCTCTGTGCCAAAGGAGAAATAGAACAAATTATTTAAAAAAAAATCGCTCCAGGAACGTTCCAAACTTCAACTATAGCTGAAGTTAATTGTGTTGAGAGCAATATGGAAAATTCGTATTTATACGGACTTGCGTTAAAATTAATTGGCAGCTTTTAAACAGCATAACATCACATTTCAAAGAGTATCCGGATGAAAATGTTTAAAGATGTGTGATAGATCGAAATAAATCGTACACACAGGTCATCTTTGGTTCCACACACTTCTCCGTTGGATGCAACCTGATGGCTTGTTCGCTGTTCAACCTCATTCCAATCTGAATCCTGCGAAAGTGACTGCTTTCGATGGGATCGACGTGGCTCAATGTGAGTCTATGTGTGTATCTCCTGGAAGGTTCTGCCTTGCTGGCTGGATTGTTTCTGTTATGTGAATTAATCTTACAAGTTTTGGAGAGCATTATATCCCAGAGCTGGAACAAAAAAAATTAATTAAAAGAAAAAATCAATCCAACATAAAAAATTATAGTGCGCACATAGACCCAGAAAGCAAAATATGTTAATTTTGAACTCATATTGTATTTATGCACCTTCAAAACTGTTAGTGGACCGCTCGAAGTTTTTGCGCAGCGCGCCGAGGAAAGCACAAAAAAATAAGTCAGGTTTCTCGTGTAAAACAAGACAAGAGTCACTTTATTAAAAGCGGATTACACTGTCTGACCTGTGCGCGTTTCTATTTCGCACTCGCTATTTCAATACTGAATTCTACTCCGTTTTCTCGACGTCGACAAATACAAGTATCGCGTACGAGTTGTGATGGCTCACTGGCCGTCCCGGCCGGAGCAGGCAAGGGATCGCGGCCGGAGCTTTGCGTTAGGCCGCGAGGAATTCGGTGACGTGAGAAACGCGGATTGGCTCCAAATCGTCTAACGACCCGACTATTGGTCGCGGTGCTTGCGATCACGCGAGAAACACCTGTGGCCGTTTGCTCGAAAACACCCCAAAAAAAAGGGGGGGAAGTAAACCGTCGCGGTTTGGAGCCAGTCGAGCGATCTCGAAGAATGTTCGCTTTCACAAAGAATATTCATTTCGCGAATATTCATTTATTCGATTCGCAACATGCCGCCCGCCTCGTATTCGACGGAATGCGAAACAAACGGGGATTTACAAGGTCGCATAGAGGAGCTTGTGGACGTCTTATTATACAAACTTTATATACATTATATACACTTGTTAGAGTTAACACAATGTCCTTAAATCTAATGAGAAAAGAAAAAGCTGGCTTAAATTTAACGAGATTCTACGGGTCCCGGTGGACTGATAGATGCAGGCAACCGACAGATCTGCGTTATTGGTCGTTTAAGCTCGGAATTGGCGGTGCGCAATGTGACGACGCGAACGCGACCGTCAAGTCCGGGATGGACTTGCAGAATCCTTGCGAGTTCCCACTTTGAAGGAGGGAGTGGGTTATTCTTAAGTAAAACTAACTCGTCAACCTTCAGATTATCGTGAGATTCGGTCCATTTAACGCGCTGTTGCAATGAATGTAAATAGTCCGACGACCAAGAACGCCAGATCTGTTCGAGCATCAATTGTACGTGTTGCCATCGCGACAAACGATTCGCATTGATTTCGAGTACGGATTCCTCCGGTACGCTAGTGAGCGGTCGGCCGATAAGGAAATGACCAGGCGTCAAAGCGGTATAATCGGACGGATCGTCGCTAAGTGGAGAGATCGGTCGCGAGTTCAGGCAAGCCTCTATCTTACATAAAAGCGTAACGAATTCAGAGCGAGACAGAGTGCGAGCACCAGTCACTCGCTTGAGATGGTGCTTAAAGCTCTTCACTCCAGCCTCCCAAAGCCCGCCGAAATGTGGTGCCGCAGGAGGCACGAAATGCCACCGTACACCGTCGTTAGCGAGAATTTCCTTGAGGGAGGGGTTGTTCACAAGCGCGCCGAAGCTGCGTTGGAGCTCGCGGTCAGCGCCCACAAAATTTGTGCCATTATCGCTGTACATGTCCGATGGCAGTCCGCGGCGACTGACGAACCGTTAAAATGCCGCGAGGAATCCATCGGTGGAGTAATCCTCTACACCTTCGAGGTGGATCGCCTTAGTGGCAAGACAAACGAATACCGCGACGTAGTGTTTTCTCCCCTTTTGACCGCGACCGACAACGGGGGTAATGGTCATAGGTCCGGCGTAATCTATGCCCGTGTGAGAGAACGGAGGAGCTGGATTTACTCGGGGACTCGGGAGATCACCCATTAGTTGCGTCGGAGTTTTCGCGGAATATTGCACGCATGTAACACATTTATGAATGTGAGATTTGATCATGCTTCGCGCTGAAATTAACCAATACTTTTGACGGAGACATCTAAGCGTGAGTTGAGTCCCTCCATGGAGGGAGCGTCGGTGTGCTTGATCGAAGACGCTCGTTCGCGACTCCGCGGCGAGCAGCAGGGCGGTACTCGCGGGAGGCAGGGACGTCTTGCATGTCTCAAAACAGGGCGCCAGTCAGGCGGTTGTGAGCGTATCTCAGCACGATACGTTTTCTGGAGGTCACGCAGGAACCTCCGGAGCGGAGCAAAGCCGGGTAGCGCCGGGTCTTCCTCACAGGGGGCACCGATCTTTAAGCGAGCGGGTGCAGAGCGCTTTTTTTGTTCGTACAGGAAGAGCGAAGATGCTCTTATGCGATTCCGCGGCGAGCAGCAGGGCGATACTCGCGGGAAGCAGGGACGTAGCACGTCGCAAAGCAGGGCGCCCGTCGGGCGGCGGATGCGTAGCGTAATGAGCACGATCCTGTTGCTGGAGGTCACGCAGGAGCCTCCGGAGCACTTCACAAAAACACGAGGCACCAATCTTTAGGAGAGCGGGTGCAGAGCGCTCAATGTTCGGAGTGAGCCACGGAGTCGAGGGCACGTATCGCGGAGTACCCGATGAACCGGTAATGACTGTCCGATCACACCGTGATGGGCAACGGTTCGAACGGCGAACTCCGTTTTCTAGCGAGTCTATTGAGCGCGACGGTCCGTCTGTCTCGGAGCAGCACAACGCGATATCTATTGAGGCAATCGAACTGTCTATGCCGGTCTTTTAATCACTATCCGGCTCGAAGGACCATTAAATGTTAGTGGACCGCTCGAAGTTTTTGCGCAGCGCGCCGAGGAAAACACAAAAAAATAAGTCAAGTTTCTCGTGTAAAACGAGACAAGAGTCACTTTATTAAAAGCGGATTACACTGTCTGACCTGTGCGCGTTTCTATTTCGCACTCGCTATTTCAATACTGAATTCTACTCCGTTTTCTCGACGTCGACAAATACAAGTATCGCGTACGAGTTGTGATGGCTCACTGGCCGTCCCGGCCGGAGCAGGCAAGAGATCGCGGCCGGAGCTTCGCGTTAGGCCGCGAGGAATTCGGTGACGTGAGAAACGCGGATTGGCTCCAAATCGTCTAACGACCTGACTATTGGTCGCGGTGCTTGCGATCACGCGAGAAACACCTGTGGCCGTTTGCTCGAAAACACCAAAAAAAAGGGGGGAAGTAAACCGTCGCGGTTTGGAGCCAGTCGAGCGATCTCGAAGAATGTTCGCTTTCACGAAGAATATTCATTTCGCGAATATTCATTTATTCGATTTGCAACAAAAACATAAATAATGTACATCGATATGAGTTTAGCTACTTATCTGACATTTGTCTGTACTTCATTTTGCTCCTTTCTACCCTCCTTTTCATGCTAGCGTCATTTCGCACAGATTTTAAGCTATACTTGACAATAATGACAAATTTGTTCCAATTTGAAAAACGTCGAAGCTGCAATTAACAGTGAATTGCATTTATATTGTTTATGTACGTAATATTCTTATAGAAAATAAATACTGATTGTAATACATTGGCCAGTGATTAATTATTATTGCTCATTAATGTTGTTACAAAAATAATAAAATTACAAAGCAACAGTAATTTGTCACTCGTCAATTTATTACAGTACCAGTATTAATTTCTTATTATCTTATTACTGTATAATTTATCCACACATCTATACATCTTTTTAATTATTTTTATAATACAAGTTTTCTCACCTTGTTATTGTACGATTTTTTATTACATTTATTTTAATTACATGCCACGACACACATGTATCCTATCTAAAAAAAAATGTTTATAAAATATTTATTATTTCATATACGGCGAGCCCGCATATGTCAAAACACGCGCTTATGGTGTCGGTTAACCAACATATATTACTACTTATTCAGTGTTACAAATCCACGGAAGTTTAATTTGAGTTACCTAGGGATTTTCGTTCGTGCCAACCCTATCTCCTCTCTTTTTATGGAAAGTGTCTTGTAACTCTGAAAAGCGGCAAAAGCCAATTTAATTAAAGAAGAAGAAGAAGACATCTCGCGAGAAAGACGACACCTGAACCGACGCCACCGTACGAGGTGACAACATTTAGTGACAAACCTGGAATCTACTTTGAAAATATCGGAACCATGCAACTAAAGGAAGCAACGTGGAAACTAGTCATTAGACTCAACGTCGCGGCATTTGAAGTGAGATTTCATCTGCTCCAAAATTACTTCGAACAGATTAAAGGGCTATGCAATAATGTAGACGACGACAACCGCGACGCATGCAACAATATCCTCCGCGTAATAGAAGACAGTAATGCAAAACTGACGCAACTGCTTTTACAATTACAGACCGTATATAACGACGAGTCGACGCGGACTGATAGACGCAATAAGCACCATAGGTAAAACATTATTTGGGACAATGAACGCCGACGACGTACAACAAATAAAAGCACAGCTAGAAACCATACACACTCAGCAGAAAACATACAGCACGCGGCGAAGCACCAAATAAAAATTATAAACGCCACGTTAGGACACATAGAGACATTAGAGCAGACACTAATGGTTTCTGCACACAGGACGCGGAAACGCTTGCCGCGCGGCAAGAAGCGACGCGGTAGCCAATAAACTTTTGGTTCTTACGGAAAAGCAGCACGTTGATTGGCTACCGCGTCGTTTCTTGCCGCGCGGCATGCGTTTCCGCGTCCTGTGTGCAGAAGCCTTAAGTAAGAACGAAAAATTAATAACGAATGTAACAAGACGAGTACAACAACAAGTAGCAAAACTAGTACGCCGCGAAGAATTAGACGAGCACCTCTTAATATTAAGCACGATAACAACCAAACTTGTAAGCGACGTAGAAGACACCTTAAAATACCTTACCTACACAAAAAGCGGTATAATACTAGTACGGCTACTGCCACTCGAAACTATGGTAGCGGAATTAAGAGAAGCGACGACCCACCTATCCCGAGGGGCACACTTTCCTTTCAAAGTACAAGCAGAAAATTGGAATACCATTCAAAAATTCGTAGAAATAAATGCATATTACGACAACCCCAACGTCTACACGATCCTAACCTTCCCGATTATCACATACCCCAAGTACGAAATTGTACGAGTAACCCCTCTACCGGTGCATGACAATAAAAATGTATTCATAATTCCGAAAACCTCACATACTCTATTGGCTATTAATAAAGAAAATCGAAATTACCTAACGTTAAAAGAAAACGATCTAGAAAAATGTACGTATTCTAACACGACGTTTGTATGCGATATAAACTACCCCGTGTACTTTGTAACAGCACACGCACCATGCGAGGTGCAGATTTATATAAGAGCGCAAAGAGATAGCGTTACGAGCGACGTCACATTCTCTCGAACGTGACGTTTTGGATAACTTTAGCGGAACCACATATGGTTGTTTTCTACCTTGTATAAACAACAAGTAGCCATACAGCGCAATGAGCAGGCTGAAAATAAAATCGAAATACATAGAACAGGAAAAATTAAGGTAAACGAAAACTGTAGACTATAACGGACTTAACACTACAGAAAAAAAAAACGAAAATACATCAAATACGTACAAATGCACTTACCATAGTTTAATCTAACCTTTAAAACAATAACTAGAAATATTGGAAATAACGATAAACCAGGAACAGAACTACGATTGGGACCAGTAATTAATGATCCCGCGGAGCTAACAAAATTAACCCTTGTTTGCCACACTGGGATCAAATCAACCCCACGACCATATATTCCCTTAATTTTAAGTACAGAAACCTATGGGGAGTGGGTCTATAGCGACATCTGTCAAAAAAAATAATAATTTTTTTTGTAAAAACAGCCATTTTTTCATTTGTTGGGGGCTATTTTAATTTTTTTATCATACATAATTTTAATTTTTGGCTATATAACCTACATAACTTTTAAAAGTAAGCTTTTAAGAAGTTCTAAAAAAATTGGCAAGTTAAAATATTGAATAGCTTATTTGTTATAGCAATTTTTGTCGCTGGGGTAGATTCCACCCCAATGTAGCAAGTACGTGACGTCTACAGAAGTGTGGCAAGTAAGGGTTAAGCCTGAATTTAGAGGAAATAAACGAGGAACTAGAAAACAGCCAAGTCAGTCTCCTGTCCAACAAATATGTAATATATCTCGTGGGCTTCGTGTCCGTAGGTGTAATCATAATAGGGATCATCACAATCACGACTATATGGCTAGTGAAAAGGAAAACAAAGAAGGAAACACGACGCGACTTCCGCATGCAACTGGGAAAATAGATTGTAAAAATAGGTGACCTCCACGGACAAAGAAAAAAAACAAAGAATTGTAAAACAAAAACTTCATATCTCAGTTTTTCTTTTTCCACGGGGGAAGGGATGTTGTGAAACGGAAGTCAACGTCCCCTAGTTGCAACATCGAGCTGTCAGCGCAAGTACCGATAATTGCCACACACACATTCCAGCCAATTGCCAAATACCGGGCTTCACCAGGTCGCTATAGGCTCCGGCAATTGCCAAATACATCTTAGGTAGCATTCCGGGCGTCACCAGGTCGCTAGGCTATTGACCCGAGCCCGGGAGCAAAAGCGCTGACAGCTGAGTCGGCAACGAGGAAATACCTCCGTGCGATAAAAGGCCCGCCCTTTCGAGAAGCGGAGGGCAGTCTAAGAACCGACCGCGTACCGCGAGTCAACGTATCGTTAGTATATTGTAACCCGCAAGTCAGGGTAGTGACTGATTAACACGTGTATAAAGTGACCAATCTGTTTAATAAACTCGACTGCAATTACATTCTCGCAAGTGTCTTTTACGCCCACCAATTCGGCGGATCCCGAGAACCCGGTACCGGCCCTGAGCTCCAATTCAAGGCGCGGCACAACAACTTAAAGTATAGAATGTATGAACACCAACACCTTTTTATGGCTCAACGCTCCATTTTTCTTAGATTGATTAATAATATTAAAGTTACCAAATACGTCTTATGACAGTGTTGCTACTTTATTTACAACCTATGTAAATCATTTATTCGTAATACTTTTATTTGTAAAATTGTACTACTAAAATTGTAAGATGATGCTGGAGCCGTCTGTTTTACGGGCATTTTTTGTCGGCACGTAGCGTCGTATTAATTTGACAGAATTAAAAATTCTTCTCCAGAATTGCAATACATACATTAATGATTCAGGGGAACTCCGATTTTATATAGAAAACGAGAAAAAATTACGAAAGTACAGATTTCCTTATTCTACTTTTATCCCAATATGGCGTCTCGAGTTGCGGCTAGCTCGTCACAAGATGTATTTCATATAAGAGATATACCATTGGTATGAACGCGAAAACAAGTTCCCCTGAATTGCACAACAATAAAAACATCGATAAATCAAGATTTGGAAGCGCAATATAAAAGTATAATGTCGATGTGTATTGTGCGTATGTGTGCGTGCAATGTAGCGTGCTTTCCTTGTCTATATCTTTGTCTATACAAGGACAGATATAGTCGATAACAAAAGAGGAAATCTATTCCTGCAGAGCTCGATTTAAAAAATGTATTTATTTGTATAATGTTATAATTTTAGTGTACCGGATTTATGATAACACTAAAAGGAATTCCATCAACATACAACAAAGATCTTCAAGAAGATAAAGAGATATTATTTTATACATATGATACGTTATATCAAATGTTCCATATTGCTGAGAAAGCATTAGGTACCTTGAAAATAAATAGAGAAGATTGTAAGAATGCTTTGACATCTGATATGCTTGCAACCGATATGGCATATTATCTTGTTACTAAAGGCGTAAGTACTCTTTTCTCTCTTTCTCTACAAATACAAGTTTTTTAAAAATAATTTTTAACTAACATTATCAATAATGTTGAAGAAAAATAATGCTAACAATTATAACTCAAAGATTAAGAAACACGGTAGTGTCTCGCGACAAGTATACGCGAAGCGAGACCGCACCGTGGATTTTTTACGCGACGCGACGAGTTGCGAGTACCCGAGATTTTGAGATCTCGATAACCAGTGAACGGATCAAGTTCTAACTAGGCTTAATGAATAGCTTGGATCAAATTTATATAATAAAAGTGTTTTTATTTTTCCACTATGTGCCCTACGAGCGGAGATATTGCGACGCAAAATCCGAATCTGAAAATTACATTTTAAGAAATGTCCACGTCGTCGTCGTCCGTCGTCGTTGTCGTCGGACAAAAATGGCGACAGAAATGTCACTTTCCTATTTTTGACAAAATAGGGCAGTGATACACGTGCAGACCGTGCACTGTCGCAGTGACAGTATATGTATGTACGTGTGCGTTCTGCGCTCAGTGTAGATAGTGCGTTCAGCCGGTTCAGCACGCTATCAGGGTGCAAACTCATGCAGCGGGACGGCGTACGCAGAAAATCGCGGAACTAGAGCCTTGACCAATCACAAGCGTTCCGCTGTTTTCGTTACGCAGATTCACGGTCCCGAGATACTCATGAAGCGTATCGAGAGCAGCACGGATTGCACGTGACCAATCATGAGTCTCCATTTGAAATTTGTTCAAACTTTATTTTAATATTTTAAGCATTAAGTTAAATATTTCTAACAGGAAACTCATTAAATGTAACATTTATAAACATAATAATAATAATTATTTGTAAATAGAATGGTTAAAAAGTAATTATTGGGACATACTAGTCGTTACGCTTTGCTCATTCCGTAGGGATAATATGAGACATTTGCCCCGGGTGCTCCAAGGGGGGAGCGGGGCGGGGGGGGACTCGAGGGGCGAGGGGGTCCGCGGGGAGGGGGAAAGGTGTCCGCGTTCTAGGGCGAGGGGGTCCGCGGGGGGGGACTTGAGCGCGTCGGGACATGTTGTTTAGGGCGAGGGGGTCCGCGGGGGGGGGGGAGACTTGAGCGCGTCGGGACATGTTGTTTATTAAATATTTATAAACATATCGTTGACAAAGGGGGTGCCGCCGAGGGGGAGGGGGGGGTAGAGAAGGATAGGTGTCCGCGTTCTAGGGCAAGGGTCCGAGGGGAAGGGGGGGGGATGTTCGCGTTTTTGGCGCGGAGTATTACGTTCGTCTGCTGGAATTTTATCGGTGAATATAAACAAAATAGCTTGTCTGTGCAATGATCCCACGCTTCTAGAACTAGCCGCCATTCGGTTACGACGCGTTCACGTTTTCGACGCGCCGCGGGGGATGGGGGTCCAACGGTCACATCGGTCCGCGTGACGTCACACGGCGCGCTCGCTCCCGCCCCCCGTTGTCTCTCCCCGGTTCGCGCGCGCTTCTCGTTCGCGTTTTTTTCCTCGCGCGCGGTCTCTCTCGCTCCCGTCCTCCGTTGTCTCTCCCCCGTTTGCGCGCGCTGCTCGTTCGCGTTCTCTTTTCCTCGCGCGCGGTCTCTCTCTTTCGCTCCCGTCCCCCCGTTCGCGTTATCTTTTTTTCGCGCGCTTTTCGTTCGCGTTTTCTCTCCCTCGCGCGGATTTCACTTAATAATTATTATTCTTAATAATTATTATTCTATATAATATTATTTTTAATAATATTATTATATATAATATAATAAATAATAGTGAAGGAAAAATAAATAATAAATGATATATAGAATTAAGCATAAAAAAATATTTATTTCATAAAAATTGTTAAATTTTTTAGTAAAAATTACCACACCTCTTCTTCCTCAATTTCAAATTCGTGGTCGATTTCGAACAATCTTCGAAATCCGAAGATGTCCACATCTCCCGAAACGTTCCAAATTTCATCGTTGTTATCATGAAGCAGTTCTCGCTCCCAGCGTACCCAACGCTGGCGATGTAGGGGAGACCGGGGCTGAACCGCTAGCGGGGTTGATCCGCCAAATCAAATATCTCGGAACCTGTATATTGTGCGAACTTGCTATTAACATTGTAAACGCTGCTTATGGTACCCATGTGACCAACGGAGTTTCGGCAGGTTACCTGCCGTATTATGATTTTTACGAGGGCAAACGTGTTTTCGGAAGGTAAAAGTGAAATTTTTTGCGCGTGGAAATATTGTAATATCTGCAATAATATTTGCTCTCCAAATCTCGAGGTACGTGATTATAAAGAGTAATGCATGCTGAACACGAATCCAGTGTAGTTTTTTCATTATCGTTGATGTCTAATATTTCGTGGGCGATCAAACCTGAAACTTATGTTTGGGGCTTATCCGCCAGTGATTCTGAAGACTTCGATAATACGTGCTGCGTGTGCTCAGAGAAGTTGACAATGAACAAAGCACATGAGAAACAGTGCATTGCGTGCGAGTGTAGGGCACACAACACATGCGTGCCCTACTTGTCAGGATCTGTATTTACGTGCCTAAATTGTTTCGTGGAATAAGTAAAAAAAAATGTTTTGCATACAAATTTTTAATAAATTTTTATATTTTTCTTTTAAAAAACAATTATTAAAATGTATCCTATCATTTTTCAGGATTAGATGTACGTATATGTATTGAAAATACAGTGTGGCGGTTCAACCCCGGCATTTTTGAGATTTCAATTTTTGCACCGTTGTGGTTTTTGCTCTATACCGGTTAAACAAAGCAACATAGATAAAAATTTCCTATATAAATTTTGTAGCTAAAGGTTCACTCTTTACAATAGTATACCACATTTAACTAAAATTATTTATTATGTTGTTAAAAATCGACACCGAAAAAAAACTAGCGGTTTAGCCCCTATATTAATAAAACCACGAATTCGGATTTCATCAAAAGCGCGCGAAAATAATAACGGCGACGGCAGACTAACCCCGACACAAGCAGACACACATTCAGACGCCGCAGACAGTGACGCCTGGTGGTTACACTGGGACAGCGACACAAATTACCGCAGTAGCCTTGATTCACGAGACAAAGAGTCCGCGGAGGACATTATGAGCCAGCAAGGAAGAGCGACTCAAGACAATATATCCCGTGACGAGACTCCCGATATGCCGAGGACACCTGAGCAGGTCAACGCGGAAATAGCGCGACTCCGACCCTCGGTTAACGGGCGACCGTCCGACATCGACCAAAGCTGAGCCCCCGAGCCGGTGCGAGCAAGTCCAGGAGCACAGGACGCCATGCTTAATGACATCCTGAACATGATGCGCGACATGGAGGACCACTTAAACCGTGCAGAGGCCGCGGAATTCGACAGCTCTGTCAAACTCCTTCGCGCAATAAGCGATGTACAGGACCGCGTAAGCAGGCTAGAAGCCACAAATTACGATCGTCCCGACGAAATAAGTCGCCGCGTACGTAGCCAAGGACCTCTGGACGTTACCTACGGGCGAACGACTGACGACGTTCGAAACCAACCGGGACACCATATCGGGTTTCTCAGCTTAAAGGAAGCCTGCAACATGATTCCCGAGATAAATGGCGAATCCCAGGAGCGCGTCCGCGAATTTATAAGCGCGAGTATCTACGCGATGAAAAATATTTACCCCGCGGACGAATCGATGCTTCTAGAGGCCATATTATGTACGAAGTTCAAGGGAAAGGCCATGACAGATTTTGACACGCGCGATATTCGCGATTTCGAGCAGTTAAAACGCGAGCTGGAAACGGAATATCTTGGAAAGCGCGGCATGACCCATCTGCAGCTAGAATTTAACTCCCTGAAACAAAAACCGGGAGAAAGCGCTCAGGAATTCGGGCGCCGAGTCGAAAAGCTAGCGCGAGAATTGTACGAGGCCATGGAGGAAGGCCAAGGGCACTCGCAAGAGCAGCAGAAAGCGATTCTCGACAGCGTTAAAATGCAAGCCCTGCATAACTTCCAAATCGGGTTGCACGACGATATCAAGATGCTGGTCCGAGCACAACGATATCAAAGTCTACAGGAGGCAATAACCGGCGCCAGCGCAGAGGAAAAGGTAAAAGGCCCCTCTCCGCGGAACGGACAACCAGTAAACAAAAACAAATTCAATCCGAAAAACGCGCGAAATGCGGGAAGCGCCGTACGATGCCACAAATGTGGAGAAACAGGCCATTACGGGCAAGACTGCCGTGCGAGCCGACAAGCAAATAAATTCGCGCTGCCGAGAGCGGACAAGCCCGGCGGAATAAATACGATCGAGTGCACTTATTGCAGAAAGATCGGACATAAGCGAGAAGAGTGTTGGTCGCTGAACGGGCGACCCAACACAGAACGATCAAACCGATCGAAAACGGACGCCCCCAAACAAGCGCCAGTAAACGGTTTAAAGGTAAGAAAAAAGAAATCGCGAGAAACAACCGATAAATCTTCCTCCAGCAGCAGCAGTGAAGAAGACGAGAGACCCAGGAAGAACAAGGCACGAGCCGCCGAGGAGTATCAAATGTCGCAGATAAAGGGAAAGCATAACATGCACACCTTGAACCTGATAACATTGCCGATTCAAGAGGCCAGGAACGGCAAGACGAATTTCTTATTAGACTCAGGAGCGACCCTGACGCTAATCAAAGTAGGAAATTTAAAACGCAACACTATGGTGCGAGACAAACGTCTGACTTTGACCGGAGTGACGGGACACAAGATCCACACGCTCGGAAAAATAAAAGCAACCGTAGACCTCGGAAACCAGAAAGTACGCCATACCATGTACGTGGTAGAGGATGATTTCCCGATCGATCATGAGGGAATACTAGGGAATGATTTCCTCACAAAGTGCAAAGCCGTTATCTCACACGCCACAAAGCAGGTATACTTTGGAAGAGTTACATTTAAACTCCGACCATATAAAAAGATAACCTCACCACCCTGCAGTAGAGTAGGTATCGTAAAAAATAAAAAACCTACATTAAGCATTCATCGGACACTGTCTGATGGAGCCGACAGATTTCGAATGCCCAATAAGCATGTCCAACGGCGTGAAAAAATTAGTAGAGACACCCATACCGCGCGTAGCTCTAAAAGAGAAACCGGTAAGTGACACGGTTGATGTACTCACATTACCCGCGACGGGAAAGCGCAACTCAAGACAAAAACAACGCGAGAAATTACGTAAAGAACGCATGAAAATTTTAAATAATAAAAAGGAAAACGCGTTAGAGCAGAGATGCGACAATTTTTGTGATGTATTTCATTTGGAAAACGATAAGCTAACACACACCACGGCGGTGAAACATGAGATCACGACGCGAACTGATAGCGCGATGGCGAACGTCCGCCTACCCGTAAAACATAAAGAAAAAGTAAATAAAAAATCTGACGTTTCAAGAGAAATAAAATTACTCATTATTATAAATCTTCTCATCCTCTATCAGCACCTCACAACAGGAACGTCGGCGTCGCCCGTACCACCGTACGAAATGACGCAATTTATCAACGAGCCAGGCATCTATTTTGAGAGAATCGGACACCTGCAGCAAACGAAAGCAACATGGAAATTAGCGATACGCATTGTGGCGGTCAGCTGTCCGCCACAAGCACACGACCGTACGACCGTACGTACGCAGCACGGATAGTACAACGGCGCGCGGCGCGCGGCGAAGTCGCGCGGCGAAGGCGCGCGGAACGGGTAGTAGCGACGCGCGGCACAATATCGATCGGCGGGATAGATTGGCGCGCGCCCGCTACGCGGCGCATCGCCGGCCGATTCACTCGGTAGTAAGATTCCGCATCGACTGTATATCAAGGGCAGCCCAATGAGGTCTCACCAGCGATCTTCGAGAACGCCAGTCAAGGTGTGCTCATTACCAGGGCCCTTGACATAACTCTCTCTTTTGACGGAGTGTGCTCTTCAGGGCCTCCGGCTATACGGAGTGTGCTCTTCAGGGCCTCCGGCTATACGGAGCGTGCTCTTTCCTGGGCCTTCGTCTATACCTGCCTAGCAGGGCGTTAACTCTCTCCGGTAAGAGTCGACAGACGCACTGCCGCGGAAAGGTTTTCGGGGTCACATTGACCCTGCCCGTCGGGCGAAACCGTATCCGGTGGAGACCAAGGCGCTGCCTTCTCCAACCCCGATCCTGGCTCCAGCTCCTGTTCCGACTCCGACCCTGACGCCTGTTCCTGAGGGTAAATCCAAGGTACTTCCTCGGATCTCCAAGGTGGAGACTCCTTCCCTGTGGAAGTACATCCCTTCTCGTTGGCTAAAGTGGAGAGTTTTCTTCCGTGGAAAGTATACCCAATCAATCTTCCACTACGAGTACCGTGCCTTCGACATCTGCAACTACATTCTGTAGCATCGCAGACGGAACCTATCTTTAAGACTCCTCCACGTCCTCGACCTCGCCAGGCCCGATCCAGTCCCATACTACCAACTACTCCAAAAGGCAAGCCGAGGACTCCCGGACGGAACCTAGTGATACCGCGAAAGAGTCCGTCCCAGAAGAAGAGTGTTATTAAACAACTTTTCCAAGAAGAGTAATGAGAGTATTACACTACACAACAATAACTTATACTTACACACACGACCACGTACTCATACACATTGAAGAGGTTTTTTATTTGTATATAGAGCATGATAAAATATAGTGAGATTTTACCTATATGAAAAGATTCGTTATTGTGGGAATCGACGCACCTAACCTGATATCCTCACCTACCAACCCCACAAATTGGTGACCCCGACGTGATCTCACTATCTTGCTCTATTACAAAAATACAGTAGCGATGACGGACCCCCAGGGAGACACGGGGAATACGTCAACAGCAGGACGCCCGGAAGTTAACAGGGTGGCATTAAAAGTACCCCCTTTCTGGACAGACGAGCCCGAATTATGGTTCGCGCAGCTTGAGGGCCAGTTCACACTAGGAGGCATAACGCAAGACAGCACTAAGTATGCTTATGTCTTGTCTCACATAGAAACTAAACAGGCCAAGGAAATTAAGGACCTGATAACGAAGCCGCCTGAAGAAAACAAGTACGAGAGCATCAAAAAGGCATTAATACAACGCCTATCGATCTCTCAGGAACAACAGATTCGTCAGCTCTTAGAGCATGAAGAAATGGGCGATCGAAGACCATCACAATTTCTTCGGCACCTGCAGTCCCTGGCCAGCACAGCCATTCCGGAGCAGCTCCTGCGTACGTTATGGATGGGCAGATTACCATCCCAACTACAGGCTATCCTAGCCACTCGAAATGCGGACAACCTGCAGGACGTAGCCGAGCAGGCCGATAGAATTCACGAAGTCACCTGCAGAGCTGTAACCGTAGCCAGTATGCAGTCGACAACCAGCTCATCATTAGAGAGTCAAGTTACAGAGCTAGTTAAGAAGTTCGAAAAATTAGAGAACCGGCTGTCCCGCTCCAGGAACAAGGACAACAAGCGCGATCGCTCCAGGAGCCGTTCCAAGAAGGGCCAGAAAGAAGAAAAGAAATCAGACGTTTGCTACTACCATCGACGGTTCAAGGAGAAGGCCCAGAAATGCACGCAGCCATGCAACTTCAAAAAAGCATTGGAAAACTAACCGGGCAGTCGTTATCAGCGGCAGACGGCCCCTGCCCAAAGCCATGCCGCTTATTCGTCACCGACCGCAGCACAAAGATTCGATATCTCATCGATACCGGCTCTGATGTTAGTGTCTACCCTCGATCGTTGGTACGAACACGACGCTGGGCTGACTCAAAGGAGCTTTTTGCGGCCAATGGATCCAACATCAAAACGTACGGAGATCTCACTATGCAGCCTGATCTCGGTCTCCGTCGTGCATTCCCTTGGCGGTTCGTAGTTGCAGACGTAACTACGCCAATAATCGGATCCGACTTCCTGGCGCATTTCCATCTCCTCCCGGATGTGAAGGAAGGACATCTGGTAGACGCGAAAACAGGACTTAAGGCAAGCGGGACGGCAAACAGAGATGCCATGCCTTCCGTCAAGGCCGTCATGGGAGACACCCCCTTTCATCAATTGTTGGCTCGATTTCCCGGGATTACAAGGACCACGGGAACACATAGACAAAAGCAGCCGCACTCGACGATGCATTACATAAACACCACACCAGGACCTCCAGCCGCTTGTCGACCACGGAGGTTGGCACCGGACAAATTAAAAGCAGCCAAAGCGGAGTTTAATCTACTTCTAGAAGAAGGAATTATTCGACCGTCTAAAAGCCCTTGGGCCTCGCCGTTACATATGGCCCCTAAAAAAGGAGACGCCTGGAGATCCTGTGGTGATTATAGAGGGCTGAACGCTCGGACCGAGCCTGATAGATATCCCATATCTCACATAGAAGATTTCAGCCATTCCTTGAGCGGAAAGAAATTTTTCTCCGTCTTGGATCTAGTCAGAGCTTACAACCAAATTCCAGTACACCCAGACGACGTTCCCAAAACAGCTATTATTACGCCATTCGGACTGTTCGAGTACCTATATATGCCTTTCGGATTACGAAACGCTGCACAGACCTTCCAGAGGTTTATAAACGAGGTCCTGCGCGGCTTGGACTATTGCTACGCCTACATAGACGATATCATAATCGCCTCCGCAACAGAAGAAGAGCACCTAAGACATCTAGAAGAGGTATTTCGTCGTCTCGAGGCATATGGCATCCAACTGAATCCGGCCAAATGCGTTTTGGGAGCCTCACAGGTGAAGTTTCTCGGGTACCTCGTTTCTGCTGAAGGCACTCGCCCGCTACCTGAAAAGGTCCAGGCTATACGTGACTTCAAGAAACCAGAAAATATCAAACAACTCAGACAATTCCTGGGGACATTGAATTTCTACCGGAGATTCATACCGGGAGCAGCAGAGGATCAAGCCACATTGAATGATGTCCTACGGGGTCCTAAAACAAAAGGGAAAACTCCAATCGAGTGGACGTCGCAGCTTGAGCAAGCGTTTCAGAGATGCAAAGATAGCCTCTCGAAAGCTACGCTCTTAGCACATCCCAAAACTGAAGCCAAGCTCACACTGACTACAGATGCTTCAGACACAGCACTCGGAGCAGTGGTCCAGCAGGAAACAGACAACGGATGGCAGCCTTTAGCATTCATGAGTAAGAAGCTCAATCCAGCACAAAGAAAATACAGCCCGTACGACAGGGAGCTCCTAGCCATATATACGGCAGTGAAATATTTTCGGCACCTTCTAGAAGGACGGAAATTCACTATCTTCACGGACCATAAGCCTTTAATATACGCCTTCCAACAGGATCTGTTGCGCAGCTCCCCTCGGCAAGCAAGGCATCTGGATTTCATTGGGCAGTTCTCAACAGACATTCAACACGTGGCCGGGAAAGACAACATAGTCGCTGACACACTATCTCGCATTGAAGCAATTGAAAAGGCACCGGACTTCGAAGGACTGGCGAGATCGCAGCAGGAAGATCCGGAATTTAAACAATTGTTAGATGGCAGCATCCAGTCATCATTAAAATTAACAAAAATACAAATACCTGGCTCAGCAACAGAACTGTACTGTGACACTTCGACACCAGTCGCCCGCCCCTACGTGACAGGGCCATATAGACGGCAGGTTTTTCAGAGCCTGCATGGCTTATCACATCCTGGGATAAAAGCTACAACGAGATTGGTCAAAGAAAAATACATCTGGCCAAACATACAGAACGACTGTCGAAAATGGGCTCAAGCATGTCTTCAGTGTCAGAGAGCCAAGGTGCACAAACACACAGCCTCACCAATCGGAAACTTCCTAGGACCCACCAAGAGATTCCAACACATCCACATGGACATAGTGGGACCCATGCCGACATCCCAGGGCTTCAAATACTGCCTAACAATTATCGACCGTTTTTCAAGATGGCCAGAAGCAATACCCGTCCCTGACATCACCGCAGAAACTGTAGCAAAACAATTTTTTATCAACTGGATAGCCAGATATGGCACACCAACACGGGTGACAACGGACCAAGGACGACAATTTGAATCCGAGCTGTTCAAAAAACTCACGAAGTTAACGGGTTCAGCACATCTTCGCACCACGGCATATCACCCACAGGCTAACGGGATGATTGAAAGATTCCATCGGCAGTTGAAAACAGCCATTAAAAGCCACCAGACGGAAGAATGGACAGAAATACTACCGGTGATCTTAATGGGAATTAGAGCAGCATGGAAAGAGGACTTGCAAGCAACACCAGCCGAAATGATCTTCGGAGAATCAATCCGATTACCCGGACAATTCCTCGAAGAGACCTGTGCAAAATTCAGTGATACAGAAGGTTTCGCAGCACGTTTAAACAAAATTATAAGAAACCTGCAACCAAAATTAAAAAGACATGGACAGAAAGCTATCTTTACACATAAAGATTTAGCTACAACACAGCAGGTGTTTCTCCGTCATGACGCACCAACAGGAGCTTTGCAGCCACCATACGATGGACCTTACAAAGTATTAAACAGAGGTGAAAAGACCTTCAAGATCTGCGTCAACGGACGACCTGTCAACGTGTCAATCGATAGATTGAAACCCGCCTACATTCTGGAGCAAGAAGAACCAGAACCAGCTCAGCTGCCAACCGAAACCACACGAACTCCCGAAGAACCACAACCGCAACAACGGACGAGAAGCGGACGTATATCACGTCCACCAGTCCGTTTCCAGGAACTTTAAGACAACCAAGGGGGTTATGTGGCGGTCAGCTGTCCGCCACACGACCGTACGACCGTACGTACGCAGCACGGATAGTACAACGGCGCGCGGCGCGCAGCGAAGGCGCGCGGCGAAGGCGCGCGGAACGGGTAGTAGCGACGCGCGGCACAATATCGATCGGCGGGATAGATTGGCGCGCGCCCGCTACGCGGCGCATCGCCGGCCGATTCACTCTCTAGAAAGATTCAGCATCGACAGTATATCAAGGGCAGCCCAACGAGGTCTCACCAGCGATCTTCGAGAACGCCAGTCAAGGTGTGCTCATTACCAGGGCCCTTGACATAACTCTCTCTTTTGACGGAGTGTGCTCTTCAGGGCCTCCGGCTATACGGAGTGTGCTCTTCAGGGCCTCCGGCTATACGGAGCGTGCTCTTTCCTGGGCCTTCGTCTATACCTGCCTAGCAGGGCGTTAACTCTCTCCGGTAAGAGTCGACAGACGCACTGCCGCGGAAAGGTTTTCGGGGTCACATTGACCCTGCCCGTCGGGCGAAACCGTATCCGGTGGAGACCAAGGCGCTGCCTTCTCCAACCCCGATCCTGGCTCCAGCTCCTGTTCCGACTCCGACCCTGACGCCTGTTCCTGAGGGTAAATCCAAGGTACTTCCTCGGATCTCCAAGGTGGAGACTCCTTCCCTGTGGAAGTACATCCCTTCTCGTTGGCTAAAGTGGAGAGTTTTCTTCCGTGGAAAGTATACCCAATCAATCTTCCACTACGAGTACCGTGCCTTCGACATCTGCAACTACATTCTGTAGCATCGCAGACGGAACCTATCTTTAAGACTCCTCCACGTCCTCGACCTCGCCAGGCCCGATCCAGTCCCATACTACCAACTACTCCAAAAGGCAAGCCGAGGACTCCCGGACGGAACCTAGTGATACCGCGAAAGAGTCCGTCCCAGAAGAAGAGTGTTATTAAACAACTTTTCCAAGAAGAGTAATGAGAGTATTACACTACACAACAATAACTTATACTTACACACACGACCACGTACTCATACACATTGAAGAGGTTTTTTATTTGTATATAGAGCATGATAAAATATAGTGAGATTTTACCTATATGAAAAGATTCGTTATTGTGGGAATCGACGCACCTAACCTGATATCCTCACCTACCAACCCCACACGCATAAACGTAACCGCATTAAAAACCAGACATCAGCAGCTTCAAAGATACCTAGGGAATACCGAGGAACTTTGCAGTTATGCAACTGGAGACGTTAAAAATACTTGTCAGATTGCTCTCCGGACCACTAACAAAAGAGAGAAAATGATAAAACGACACGCGCCCTAGAACATCTACCAACAATTTACAAATCACCCATAATTAAACGAGGTTTAATAAATGCCATCGGAGAAATAAGTAAAACTTTATTTGGTACCATGGATGCTGAAGATGCAAAAATAATCAACGAACAAATACAAATGCTTGATAACCAGCAACAAACGCTACAGCACGCAGCAAAGAACCAGCTGAAGATCATCAACATTAGGCCACATGGAAAAATTAGAGCAAACGCTATCACACAACGAAAATTTACTGGCAAACGTTACAAGGAAACTGCACGACCAATTCATACACTGAGAGGAAATAGACGAACAAATACTATTGATAACTGCTATCCTAGCTGACCTCACGACAGACATAAACGATATTACTGACTATCTAACATATGCAAAAAATAACATTCTAATTACACGCGTACTTCCCATAGAGAACATAATCGTAGAATTGAAGGAAGCAACCTCGCACTTAATCAGAGGATTAAACTTTCCATTTAAAATTCAGACAGAAAACTAGAATACTATCCAAAAATACGTAAGCGTAAGCGCATACTATGACAATTCGAACGTATACACTATCCTCGCGTTTCCTATAATAGCTTATCCGGTATACAAAATAATAAAAATCACACCTGTACCAATACACAACAATCATAATGTATTTACCCTACTAGAACCCTCGCACACACTAGTAGGAATAAACCGAGAAAATCATAATTATATAATATTAAAGGAAAGCGACTTAAATAAATGTACGCGAGAAACTACTAAATTTACATGCGATCAGATTTTCCCCGTGTACTTTGTAACGGCGAATGCACCAAGCGAGGTGCAGCTTTATGTAAAGGCGCCGAGATTCATAGAAAACCGTAAACAACGCCACATTATTTCTAACGTAACATTTTGGATAACATTAACCAAACCACAAACATGGTTATACTCCACTCCAAAAATATTGGAAATAATAATTCAATGTAATGAAATGCCAGAAAATAAAATTAAAATTAAAAAAACCGGAAAAATAACATTATGCGACAATTGTAAACTAACTACACCAGACATAATTTTAGAAACAAAAAACCGAATTTATACTAAATATATACAAATGTATTTGCCAGAATTCAACATAACTGATACCATTCAAAAATGTGTAACTGTAAACAACAAATTAGATTCCGAAAAAGAAATAAAGTTAGAACCAGTAATCAAAGACCCGTCGGAATTAATAAAATTAAGTTTAAGTCTAGATAAAATTAAAAAAGAAATAGAAAATAACCAACCCAGCGTTTTTGCGAATAAGAATATTGTATACCCTGTAAGTTCCGCAATCATAGTAGTAGCCGTAGTAAGCATTATAATTGTAATCATTTATGTAATAAAAAAAAGGGAATTATTAAAAACTTAAAAGGGGAAACCGCAGCATACATACTAGCAAATAAGAAACTTAGATTGTAACCTCTCAAGAAAAAGAAAAACACAAATAAATAAATAATGAAAAACTTCGTAAACCTCAGTTTTTCTTTTTCCGCGGGGGAAGGGATGTTGTGAGCGCACAACGTATTATATATTAATTAGTGCACTTGGCAACTACGAGTCGCCGCCGGTAAGAAATCCGACCCTAGCGACGAGGACCGTTGACACGAAGGCCAGCACAAGTCGCGGTTATGACCATATATGGGCATTCCGATCGCTAGGCCTCCGATCCTAAAATCAAAAGCGCTGACTGCTAAGTCAGCAACACGGAGGCGATAAAATGCCCGCCCTTCCAAGAAACGGGGGCAGTCTAAGAACCGAGCGCGTACCGCGAGTCGACGTATCGTTAACATATTGTAACCCACAAGTCAGGGTAGTGAAAGTCAACGAGTGTGATAATAAAGCTATCTGTTTATTCAACGCGACTGCAAATTCAATAAGTGTCCTCTCTTCCTCCTATCCGGCGGATCTCAAAAACCCTGTGCCGGTCTCGATCCCCGATCCAAGGCGCGGCACAACAAATGTTATTTCCGGGGTCCCTCAATTTGATAGGTGTATTTGATAGATCTTTCGTTGAGAAAAAGAATGCCGCAAACTACAATGCGCTACGATGCATAGTTTTCGAGATATTGATTTTTAAATGTAATAATAGCAATATTGTTGTACGGTATTACATGGGTTTGCAATTTACCACCATTTTTCTTATATGTCTGTCTTAATCTTAGTTCTGTCTTGTATTTGTCTTTTCCTTGTCTTATATGTTGGAATGCACAGTGGACGTCTCCACGCGGCATTCTGGGTAACGCTTAGTTCCATCAAACAACTGTACAACATTGCTATTGTTTCGGATGGATTCGGAGAATCGGGAATGGAGGAGGAGTAGAGAACCGGTAGTAATCGTAGCCCCTTTTTTAAGATAATATCAAGCTTTATTTTTGATATCGTAAGTCAAATCGGGCGGCAGGTTTTACAAACTGACTGAGCTCGGAAGATTGTTCGATCACCACTCGGAGCACGCGGCAGGAATTATTCAGCTTTTTGCGATCCGACGTGCGGAAGAGAGCGTGATCTTACAGCTGTGAGCTTCGAATTTGAACTGAAGTGAAGGATCGAGACAACCGGCTCCTTCGGTAAGCACAAGCACGGACTAATTATCGCCGGGCGGCGTGCTCCTTGCGTAATCGTCGCGTGAGCCACGCGCGGCTCACAACAGCGCGGGCATTTTCCAAGTCTCCGATCGAGGCTCGCTCTCCTATTCCGGAACAGCTATTATTACATTTAAAAATCGATATCTAGAAAACTATGCATTGTAGCGCATAAAATAGGTTTCCTCCAATTTTTTTTATTGTATCGCTACAAATATTTATACAGATAATCGACACAGATATAACGCTCGCTTTGAGATATGAATTTTTAAATAATACTTTAATTGTGTGTGTGTAAGTACCCGTACACACGTAGGCGGGGGAAGTGGGGGTGAACCTCGGTTTGCGTGAAAAGTGTATGCGTGGAGGCAGTAAGTTCCGCCCCCCTGCGGGGGGTTCCACTATTATTAAATTAGACACATAGTGTGCCTTCAAAGTACATGCGTGGGCTTTTCACGCATGGAAAGTTGTAAACCCATGCGGCACCTTGTTTTATATTGACAACATATATCAAGGTCATTGAAATCGGTGAGGTCGCCCGTAAATTGCAAATTCATGTACAATCGTGTATATCGTACAACAATATTGCTATTATTACTGTTACGTCCAATTCCGGGATTAGGATAAGGAAACCTGGGAAGCAAAAGAAAGGCTAGCCAGAGGAGTCGGGGTAAGGAAGGACGCAAACAGATACTTACTCTGTTGCTCGCAGGTACACGCTCTAAGGCGCGTGGGGCGAGCCGAACGCACTTTTATGGCTCAGGAAGAGTCAACGTCCGTAAGGACGCTAGGACGTCTTCCGTGAGCGGTGCGATCGTCGGTCCTCTTTCGAGTCAGGAAATTTAATCCCTTTAACTCAAGATCGGATCTCGTGCAATTTCGAGTGAGAGCGATAATACAAAATGTGATGTCTTATTTTAATGAATGAATGGAGATATTGTTAACATAAGTATTTATTTTTATTTGACATAAAAAATAATGTTACATAAAAAAATGTTATCGGGTATAAAAGAAATAGTTATAGGCTAGGTAAACAATAAATGAACATTAGGGCAAATAAAATTGAATACATCTATAAGTGTGGATGTCAGACATATGTGTAACATGTGTGTTTCGCGGGTGATACATAGGTGCGGGGGTGATCGGGCAGAATCTTTGAAGGGAAAACCTATTTGAAAATAAGTATTCTGCCCGCTATTATTACAATTAGTAGGGATATAGTTACATGAATTTACTATGTATGTGTGGGGTGAATGTGAGTAATTAGACTAAATTAAACATAAAAGGAAAATAGGTAACGCTTAATCTAAGGTGACTATTTCGGGATCGTTAGTTTCATCGAAAATGTCGATGGTAGAGGCGGTCGATGGGATCGGGTGTCCTGGGTTCGACCGGGGGAGGGGGATTGGGTTTAACGGGGAGTATGCGGAAAAGGGGGACGCGGCAAACAGGGCGAGAAAACGACTTGGGAAAAGGCGGCGATGGTGGGGCCTCCGGCTGAGCGGGTGGAGGGGGTAGAGTGGCGAGACGCGGAGAATCGGCGCTCTCGCGTTCGTGTTGGAGGAACTCCGACACTAAAATTTTCAGGTTTTTTCGCGCCTGTTGGTTGTGGCGATTCCTCCACCGCTTGATCGAGCGGAGATTCCGACTTCGAGGGGGTGGAATTTCCGTGTCTACTAGAATTATTTTATTTACATAGTGGTCGATCTTTCTCGGACCCAATCGGAAGCATACAAAACAAAAGTTACAAAAGAAAATTGCTGCGAGCTCAAGGTGTCGGTGAACCGGGTGAGTCCGCGACAGCGACGAAGACGCCGGGAGTCAAAGGTCGACAAGCAGCCAGACCTGCGACAACGCCAACGACCGTCGCGAACCCAATACCTACACCAATCGACCCAGACACACGACAGTAATCTACCACGAGCTCAGGATGTCAGCGAATCGGGTGAGTCCACGACAGCGACGAAGACGCCGGGGGTCAAAGGCCGACAAGTTAGCCAGACCCGCGACAACGCCAACGACCGCCGGAAACCTACTGAGTCCGCGACAGCGACCAAGACGCCGGGAGTCAAAAGCCGACAAGTCAGTCAGACCCGCGACAGCGCCAACGACCGCCGCGGAACCAGCGCCCACACTGACTAACCCAAAACCGCGATATTAATAAAGGTTAATGAACCAATTTTAATAAACTCCCGATAGTCCGATGGTTCGTAGACCACTTAAAAGGGGGACGAGAACACGAAAAAAAAAGAGAAAAAAAAAGAATTACGAGACTTACTACTTGTTGAGTTCAAATGGGCCTTGGTCGCAAGATGAGTCGGAACGACTGATGTGTTGTCGGGTTTCCCCCCCTTTTTTACACTGATTCTAGGAGTAGAATTGTGACTCAAAAGCGGAAGAAATCATGATTGTAAGGCACGGGGTTAAGACTTATAAGCTTGAGAACACCCAGAAGCTTGAGAACACCCAGAAGCTTGAGAGGTGCCGCAATGTCAGGATTTATATAGCAAAATGTAAGGGATGGAAGGGGTGGATTTCGTGTAGAATGTGTCTAATTTTCATTTTTTGGGACTTTTGGTTGGCGGGACTCCTCTAATTGGTGTTTAAGGATTTCTTATTGGGCGAGATGTTTAGGTTTTCGCCTATCCTAGAGAGCTAAAGACGGTTATCGATTTTTCCGGTTTTCCATTGGTGAGTCCCCTCGTAAGGCCTCCACTGCCTTGTTGGGGGTGCAATCCATCGCCTCTTCCAGCGACTCATTTGTTTTCGACTGTCGCCGATTTTTCTTTTATTAGGGTCCCTTACTTATTTCCCGACCCTGCTCGAATTACTGACAGACGATCCATATCCTTCTAATCTTAAGTACAATTTTATTGCAGTTTTATTGCTAAGTGCAAACAGAAACTGCCACGTGCTCTTAAGATTTCTAAAACCACGTGTTAGATTTTGTCTCTGCTTGCCGGAGCATTGCGCGGGCAATTTGAGCTAGTCGCGTGATATAATACAGATCCTCATCAACCTCTGTCTGGAATTACGGTCCCTTTTACGCGTCGTGGCGCCGGGTTTATAGTTATGGGCCCGATAAGGCTCATGAGAATCTGGTCACCATATCCCCCGTCTGCTAGTAATTTGTCATCTGGAAGGTTGTTTTTGGTTGCCCAAGCAAATAGGTGGTTGATCATAAAAAGGGAATGTGAGGAGATCGAAGCTCACTCTTCGATCGATAATCGTCCGTGCTCAGTATATTTATTCTTATCCTAAGGCCTATCTTAGCCGCATAGGAATTTCCGCGAAAAAGGGAAATCGTGGAGTTCCCAGGACGTAACATTACATTTAAAAATCGATATCTCAAAAACTATGCATCGTAGCGCATTGTGGTTTGCGGCATTCTTTTTCTTAGTGAAAGATCTATCAAATTGAGGGGCTCCAGAAATAACATTATCCCCAAAAAACCCATTAATACCAAGTTTTATGAAAATAGGACAGAATTTTTATCTTGATATTTTTGGCTCGTTTGATACTTAGTTTTCTGCTTATTTGCAGTCAAGAAGTTAACATATTTCTAATATATTAACTCTTGAACACCATACTTCCAAAAAGTCCCGATTCCACCACACTGGGTATACAATATTCAGTTTACACACTATCAATTATCAATAACTTTTCGAAAAGTCGATATTTTTAAACATGTTTTGTTTTAAACGCCAGAATGTCAGGAACGCTCTTGTGTCATTGTATTTACAATTAACATTTAAAGGCAAAAGTTAATTTTGGAAAAAGCCCGAGTAGAAATTTCCTAACTCACAGAAAAGCGCTTTTTGCTTCCAAAAATTACTTTTTTTTAAATGTCGCATTTTATAAAAAGACCAGTTATTTGTTGAATGTAAAAGATATAACTTTTCAGAAAAAAATAAGAAATAATGATTTCTTTAAAAAATATATTGGTTTGACGTGACAAAGGTTGATTATAACGCAATTAATGGCGTGCTATACATTTACTAAACGGCAAATGAGGCTGCACAGCATGAGGAGTCGTAGAGGGAGAACAAAAGTTTATTTACCTTACCACTTTGATTCCCTAACTTTCACTATATAGAAATAGCGGGCATTTTTAATAAACGTTTGTGTGTTACACTTACAATCAGTGTGGTGTTGTAGGGTTAAATCATGATTCTTAAGTACCACAATATTATCTCTAATGTAATATATAAAATATTATTTAATAAATATGAGAGAAATTGATTGTTTATTAACACTAATCATTTAAAAAAATATCCTTTTTTAAGATCCCTTTCCGAGAAAGTCACCATTTGGTTGGAAAGGTTGTCGCTCTAGCTGAATCACAAGGAATACCTTTATCAGAATTAACTGTTTCACAATTAAAAACAATAAGGTATAATCAAAATTTATGAAAATGTTTTATTGGATGAAAAAAGTTTAACAGTAAATATTTGTTTTAGCGAAGCATTTGAAGATAATGTATCGTACATTTGGGACTTCAACTCCAGTGTGGATCAATACCAAACTACCGGTGGAACTAGTTTAAAAGCAGTGCAACAGCAAATTAGTAATTTGCAAGCTTGGCTACGTGATTTTCCATTTAAGAAGTAACTATTTCTAAGATTATGACATTGACGTTTATGATATATTATTCCATTTTATAAATAGAGATCTCTTCATTAAAAAATTATTTTTTTAAATTTAAATTAAGGTCAATAGTGCGAAAATGCACATGCAATTAACATTGTTTTTCCTTTTTCTTTTGTTTATATGCAATTTAACATTTTATACATGCATGTTTACGTTTTTCTTAACGCGAGGTAGAGAGCTTCGATAATTTTAAGCCCCGAGCTTCGATTTTATCCTCAAAGGTTTTTCGTTGTTACGCGACTTTAGCTCATATTTGGACATTTCTTCGATTTTCGTTAGCGATTGGCGAAAAAGGGTGTTTTGGAATCTAAAGACAATCCTCAGAGCATTTGTCGGACGTTCAAATAAACATGTTTTACAGGTTCTAAAACTTTCTCTCTCGTTTCCTTATCGAGAAAACTTGATCGAGAAACAGTCGTGAGTCGATTCGAATAAAGTCCGAGACAAGCGTGCAAAGATTGTACTAATAAGTCAACTTAATAAAGTTATTGTCGGGAAAACAATACGAGTCTTCTTCTTCTAATTTATCCCAATCATTTTTACAAATAAAAATAAGTGTTTACGTTGCAAATCGAAGGTCTGCGGAATATTGGAAATCTCATAAACATTTAATGGTCCTTCGAGCCAAATATAGAGTACGGACGGAATCAGAGAAAATTGCATACAGTCGTTCACCCAAAGATTAGAGCGCAAATCAGTCAAATAAATTTGCTACGTCCCGCGAATTCCACGATTTCCCTTTTTCGCGGAAATTCTTATGGGCCTAGGATAGGGCGTAAGATTATGATAGGTAAACAAATCGCGGACGGTTATCGATCCGGGAGTAAGTCTTGATCTCCTCACATTCCCTTTTTACGATCAACCACCTATTTGGTTGAGCAACTAAAAGCAACCTTCCAGATGACAAATTACTAACAGACGGGGGATATGGTGACCAGATTCTCATGAGCCTTATCGGGCCCATAACTATAAACCCGGCGCCACGACGCGTAAAAGGGACCGTAATTCTAGACAGAGGTCGATGGGGATCTGTATATTATCACGCGACTAGCTCGAATTGCCCGCGCGATGCTCCGGCAAACAGAGACGAAATCTAACACGCGGTTTTAGAAATCTTGAAAACACGTGGCGGAAGTTTCTGTTTGCACTTAGCAATAAAACTGCTATAAAATTGTACTTAAGATTAGAAGGATATGGATCGTCAGTCAGTAATTTGAGCAGGGTCGGGGGATAAATAAAGGACCCTAATAAAAGAAAAAACAACGATAATTGAGTCACTAGAAGAAGCGATGGGTTACACTCACCGACGAAACCAACAAGACAGGAGGTTTGTGCAGGGGACTCATCAATGGAAAACCAGAGAAATCGATAACCGTCTCTAAGCTTCTAGGATAGGCAAAGACTTAAGAATCTAGCTCTTGGGTAAGAAACATCTCGCCCAATAAGAAATCCTTTAGACAAAAATTAGAAACATCTCGGCAACCAGGAGTTTCCAAAACGAAAACCAGACACATCCCACACGAAACCCTGCGACCGACGTCTGAGCAGCCGTCAACCGCATTGTCATCCCTCGAAGCACTCCTCAGAGGGAAACACGCAGCACAGATGTCAACGCAGCAGACGACACCAGGGAAAGAGATGGCGAGGACCAAGGCGGAGAGGAAGTCCACAGATCCCCGTATCCTCACATCCACTCCAATCCCAGAGCTACCTGAAAATAATAATAGTAGGGAGATTAGCTCAGATCCAGACACATCTATTATCTTAGACAACAGCGAGCCTGATGTTCCTGTGGAGGAACTAATCCAGAGCAGCCAATGCGCGAGAGGGGAGGAGAGCCAGCAGCAGCGGGAGAGCCAGCAGCAGTAGAGGTTGGTCCGAACCTGAAAAAGAAAACGCGTTAGTAATAAAGACATTTATAATGATAACAGAAGACGAGATAAATACCGAGTTCTTTGTGATATATATAACGATAATAATCGTTTTGATCTCTAATAGTTTTCTGTTGATTTACCTGATATTGACACATAGAGGTTATCGAGATTTTAATATTCATATTGCTCTGCCAAATGAGCCCATATGACAGCTAAACCGGAGTAGAGACAATAGCGAAAACGATAGCTTCGAATAAACGTTTAATTTATTTTATGTTGACCAAGGTCAGTTTTGATATTATATTTTATAAAGATATATTCTCGATGAATAAAGTTCAAAGTACATATAATAGCGATTTATAATATTAGTTATTAAGAAAAGATGTATTTTTTAAACTCACCAAAGGCGTGTGAATATAATTATTAATTTTTTATTGTGACAACGAGTTATAGCCATGCAGGTTAATGTAATTCATATGTCGATGGATAATATGAAGTATGTAGAGCATACAAGTGTGAAATTTGTCGAATTACATTCGTACGAACGTCAGCATGCATTCAGTATCGATTGCGAACCAGGATTAATGATAATGACACATTCAAGGTCATTTTGTCAATTGAGACAATTTCTGTATTTCGATGATCAATACGGATTTAATATATCCCTACAAACATGTTCGTATACTTTTTGCATGATGAGAAACGATATAGCGATATTTTACGGATATTGAAATACTTTTTTATTTATGGCTCAAATTGATTGATTTCCATATTAATTGTTTTATTTTTACGTTAGAAACATGCGCCGATGATTTAAATATCATATTTATAATCCTAACGAGGTTTCACCTTGTCAAGGTGACCTTCAAATGACCTTTGTCATTTTTTAAGATAAGCGAGTGAAACTAGTCTTGATAATTTCATTTGATCCTAAATAAGCGATCCATATGATAAAAGTTCAACTTTTGCAGTTAATACGAGTTTTCACCTGAACAGGCGTACTTTTTTAATTAGCGTCAGATTGACTTAAGAATAACATAGAATTGTTCCTAGTGACATTTAGAAGCCACCCATATACTTTGTTTATTAAATTTCTAATTGTTCATTAGCGTAGTGAGATTTGTAATTAAGCTTAATTATGATGATTCGAGGATATAAATGTGTTCCTGGTGACACCTGGAAAGAGAATCTGAGATGACTTTTGCAAATTTCACGATATTTCAATAATTGACATTTCAAGGTCAAGACTCGTAATAATTAACTTTTTATAATTTTTATGATTGATTATTATTATCATTCAGATAGCTTAAAGAGAAATACCCATGAAGAAAAAACTTTAATTTTTCCATTATTCGCAAAATAGACTTTTCAAGGTCATTCATTTAAATAATCGATATTTTTCGATATTTTATGTGCTAAATTTATTCGTTATGATTAGTTAACAATTTCCATGAAGGAAAATTTATGATTTTGTCATTATTAACGAAAGTTAATAAATAACAGCGAATTTTCGTTGTAAGCGTAAATCTTTAGTTTTAAGATTAAAAAATAGATAATTTGGCTCAAAACGAATCCAATAAATTCTCACTTACCCATATTAAAGCATTATTACAGATTTTCATAAATTTTGTTAACTTTTTGTTTATTGAGAAAGGTACGCATTTTATTGCATAAATTACATTGTAATGAAGTAAGAAAAGATATTCTAAAGATAGAATTGCAAAATTATGCGTGTATAAAGATTTTACATTCTCAAGGTCATATAAATGATTATTGGAAATATTCATTGCAGAATCGATTTTTCTGCTTAAACACAATTGATTGAATTAATTTTCAATGAATTGGATCCGTTTTACGTGCGAAAATAACGTGGAACGTTATTTTTCATAGATTTCCTATTAAAAGGGAAATGCAATAATTTATACTTACCTGTACTTACCTGATGAGTCCGGAATATCCTTCGATGTTCAATATGAAACCTGAAAATAAAAGCAGAGATTAATTAACGCATATTAATGTGCGAAATTGCTAAAGGAAGAGGAATCATACATCTAGGGATATACCTGGAAAGGATTCATCAGATTTTTATTAATTAGATTAAGGATGTAAGGAAAAGGAAATCGTATGCAGTCGCATATAAATTTTATATATTTGCATTAGTTTATTCTGTTGAAACGTCGGCAGTTGCCTTTGACGTAATTTGATATCTTTCATTTCTTGGAAAACCGTTGAACCGGATAAAACTTGTCGACTGCATGTTAGAGTGAGAACGCGAATCTTGCGCAGCCAATTCTGATTGGTCGTTGGTAGCGTGGTGGGATCGAGATTCCCCGACCAGTATATAAGCAAGCCCGAGAACTCTCTCGAGGTCTTTTCCCATCTGAACGTAGATAGACTCACATCGTGTCGTACCGAATTAAAAGGAGACAGAGTCTTTTACATCTCACAGCTTTTCGATCGTATTACGCATTAAGGGGAAAGTGAGTCCACCGCGAGCGATTGTAGAGCGTTTGTCGAGTAAATCGTGTGGGATTGTACCCGGTAACGCCCGTTAGACGTCGGAAACCTTCTTCTTACATAGTCAGTGTACTTTGTACCGAAGTTTTAATATATATTTGTTATATTTTGATAAGTAATATCTTGTCGAGCAATTATTCAAAATTCGAAACATCCATCGAGCCAGCTGAAAGGAAAATACTTTCTGGAAGGAAGGAAGCCATTGGTCAAAGCGATTCAAAGGCAAATACGTTCTGTGTAAACGTACAAAACACAGTGGCGACCGTATTATTTCAATACAAGTAAGTTTTAATTAATTCAAGACCACGTGTTCGGTCACAACCCATCCCTTCCATTCCTTACATTTTCTTATATAAACCCTGACATTGCGACACTCATCATCAAAAAAGCTTTCGACTCTCTTTAAGCGTCTCAAGCCTTAGTCTCGGGTCTCGGCATTACAATCGTGATCTCTTTGAACCACAATTCCGCACTTAGAGTCAGTGAAAAAATCAATTACCCCTTAATTTCTTGTGTTCAGGAACTCTCTCGGATACATGTTCCTCCAAATCCTCTAGCCCCTTTTTGATTTCTCATTACTTCCGATTTAGCTGATGATTTCGGCGGACTCGTAGTAATCTTCTTCTCCTATTACTTCCGGGTTAGCTGATTATTTCGGCGGACTTGGAGTAATAATCTTCCTCATTACTTCCGAGTTAGCTGATTATTTTGGCGGACTCAGGGTAATACTCTCTCTCTATTACTTCGAGTTAGCTGACTGGTCGGTGGACTCGGGGTATCACTTTTGTTGTTCCGGATTAGCCGATTTATCGACGGATTTGGGATAACCCTTCTCCCTATTATCTCGGGTTAACTGACTCGTCAGTGGAGATATTCTTCTGATTTCTTTAATCTCCAAAACCCGAGGTGAGTTCCCCCCCAATTAACGGACTTTTAATAATAATCCGCTAATCTGTAGTGGATTCGGGCTATCACTCCCCCAAGAGGTCGAAAAACGCCGCGAAGCACGAGAGGAATCGGCGGAATAAGCGGGCGCGAAAGGAGTAACAAAACAACGCCGATCCTTCGCATCTCGCCACTCCACCGCCTCCACCGGCTTCTACGGAGGAGCCCTGTTGTTCATACAAGAACCCCCCCCCCCGTTATTGCGCTCGCTCGCCCCGTCATCCTCCCCTCTCGCCATGTTCCCGCACCTTCTCGCCCAGTTTGTCGCGTGGCTCCTTTCCGGGTGGTCCCTGTCAAACCCGATCCCGCCTTATTGCTAGAACCTCCCGATTCTCCCTCCTCTTCCCGAGGTTCGTCCCCGACCCCCTCGACCGCCTCCACGGTTGACATTCTCGACCAAGAGGTCGATCCCGAGATCGTTACACTAGATTAACCTACAAACCCCGTTAGAATAAATTTAATTTATGTATATTTTAATCCTATATGTATGTTTTCACAACAATAGACATATCATTGCATCCGACTTATGATATTTGATTTAATTTAATAACACACACACACACACCTTATAAACATGTCCGATATTTACACTATTAAATGTATTCAATTTTACTTTTCTTCGGATTCTTATTTATTGTTTACTTATAATTATTTCTGTTATACCAGATAACCCTTTTTTTGTCAAATACATATAAACTTTATATCAGATAATACTTTTTTATGTCGAATAAGAATAAATAGTTATGTTAATAATATCTCCGTTCATTCATTAAAATAAGACCTCACCCTTAGTATTATCTCCCTCTTGAAATCACACGATGTCCGATCCTGAGTTAAAGGGATTGAATTCCCTGACTCAAAAGAGGACCGGCGATCGCACCGCTCACGGAAGGCGTCCTACCGTCCTTACGGACGTTGACCCTTCATGAGCCATCGAAAGTGCGTTCGGCTCGCGCCACGCGCCTCAGAGCGTGTACCTGCGAGCGATATTCTTAAGTTTCTAGTTGCGTCCTTCCTTACCCCGGCCCCTCTGGTTAGCCTTTTTGCTTCCCGGTTTTTCTTATCCTAATCCTGGGGTTGGACGTAACAAATTCGATCGGCCGATTCACGCTAAGATCTTTCTCACAATCAGATCGAAAAGGGACATCCTCGGACTTTGTACTTGTCAAGTTCTTTCGCCTCGTCAGAAGTTTTTGAGATTCTCATCTCGCCAGGGCATCTGTAGGTTCCCTCACTTCGTCAGTGCATCTCCAAGTTTTTTAATCTCGTCAGAACGCCTCCAAACTATTTTGCTATATCGACGCATCACCGGACTGCAACTCACGAGAAATCCATGAACCAGCGCGAATTCGAAGAACCTTCTGTCGGTACATTCAAATTGAATTAGCGGCACCAGCATTATGCCAGCAACTTTTGACGACCTCGTCGCTAAGCAGGACTTGCTTGACATGAAACGACGATCTCCAGTCGACGCAGCTAGAAACCTTCTAAGGAAAGACTGGTCAATTTGCCGACATTTTCATGCAAACAGGAAATAGAATTGCACGCGGCACAATTTAAAGTGTACCAGTTTCAATTTATTTTTATTTATTTTATTTATTTATTTATTACTCTTGAAAGAATACAATTTTTGTATCCTACAACAAGGGGTTTAATTTCAAATTTACAATAGCTTAACTTATAACGTAAGCTTAACTTATTTATTTCAATTGAATACTCTATGTAATATTAAAAATGGCTATTCTATTCGTTTCTTGCAAAGGCTCTCAGCATAAAACTTTGTATAACATAATGGGTGATCTTTTTATTGATTAAAATTCAATAGTGTCCAAAGGTCCGTGAGTTGTCCTTCATCTGCTTCTGTAGTAATGAAGTACATAGGTGTGTACCTATACTACACCGATTTTAACACATGGAGCAACGAGGAGGGTGAGGGAGGGGATTATCGCATTATGCAGGAGGTGAGCGGGGTATCGGATTACGCGGGGGGTAACCTTGACATACCACGTATATAACTCACAATAACATCACTTGGATGACTCACGTGTGTGACTCACGTGTATAACCTTAACCTTGACATACCATGTGTGTGACTCACCGAGATCACTCACGTGTATAATCTTGACCTTGACATACCATGTGTATGACTCACTGGGATGACACGTGTATGACTCACGTGCACAAGTAGGGCATGGTGGTCCGCGTTCGCGCCGCGGGGTTTGTTTGCAACGACGCCGTTAGGCGACGCATAATGGTAAGACTAATTCGGTGAGTAAATTCAGTTTCAAGGTTAGAGGCTGATATAGCAACCGTGTAGGAGCATGTTTTTGTGTAAACAGCGTCTCGCGAAAGCGGGTGTCGCGGTACAATAAACGGGATTTTTTTTCTTGGAAAAGGAGGCGGGGTAACGGATTACGGGAGAGAGGGGTGATTTTTCTAGGAAACGGAGCGCTTATCATAGACTAAACAATCTATCTACGCAGTGCGCAAAACAAAGGAAGAAATGATGTTGACGATCGACCCGATAACGGTTCGTTCAGTCGTAAAAAACCCTTTATTTAACTTCTTCACGCTGTCTTTCATTCGCGTGTTCGCATAATCTCTTTCTCATAAAGTTATATTTAAATGTATAATACTTTCTAGCGATATGTAATTTATATATTTTAATAATTTCAATAAATTATTTTAATATCTAAATTTAAGGAGAAGATAATTGAAAAAACATAAGAAATACAAAATAAATTATTTCAGTGTATGTTCGAAAGCGCGTGCGGTAGCGCGAGATAGCGAGAGGTATGAGAACGACCACAAAGAAAAAGGTAGCACATACAAAAATACAGAAAATAAAGTCTATTTAAAGAGTATGTACAATTATTTGCAGTGAGTGATAGCGCGCACAGGATCTATCACAGCGAAAAGCCGAAAAGCACAAGCTAATTCGGTATCGAGAGCGGTTTGCGAGAATTTAAGCGGTTAGCACGACCGGTGTTTCTAAGCGGGTGAACTTTTGCAAAGAGAGCGTTTTTCGGCACGGCAGCGAGCCTTTTATTATCTCCGAGACGAGGCTCTTTCCGGGGTGATCACCAATAATTTCGCGAGCGTGATTGGCCATTGGCGGCCTACGTCATCGTGCCGACGTCATAGTTTTCACGAGACGACCCGAAGGGTTGTTACATGTTTTCGCTCGCTTTGTTTATAACATGGATCTTTCTATTGTGTGAGAGCTGTTGCTTGACTTTATTTGTGCGACCGGTCAGCCGTGGCTGTGTTATTGCTAACAATTAACGAACTTTCCGGCATGTAACGAAAGATCCATGCTATACGTGACGATGGTTATTCTTTTGAGGCGAAATTACTTAGGCGATAATTTTATGCGATTTCTTATGTTAGCTGATGCCACGCGCGATTTTCATGGTGCATTATTTTAATCTCGAACAGTGTAATATATTCTTATAATAACATAATTTTATAAAGAATACTTTTTTATATAGACAATTTTAATTAAAAACAATTTTATTTTTATAAAAAATAATTTTTTTACAATTTTTAAATGTTATCTTCTGTGAATAACTTTTTAAGGCAAAATATCTTCCCCCGCGCAGACCAAATGTTGTCGCAATTATATTTAAACATCGTCTATCAAATGTTCTTTTTGTTATATCAGAGACGTTTATAAAATTATTGATGCGGATATCCTTCAACTGCAGCCACCCCTAAAAAATAAAATAAATGTTACAATAATAATATTAAAAATATTAATAATGTCACGCATACCTGATTGCGAGGGATCCGCATATATATCGTGTCATATAATTAAGCATTTTGAACGAGAAAATTATCAACCCACAACATCTGTAAAGTAGAAAACACAGTTAATTTAAAAACTATAAATTAAAATTTACTCGCAAATCACTATACATACCCCATCGGCGGGATACGCAACTTCAATTAAATCTGGCGCACGGACCATTTTAATGGCAACTTCTTTAATGCTGAACGAATAGCAATCTAACCTGCATACTGTGGAACCCTTGGCACAAAAATTATGGTGTCACAAAATTATCCCAGATAGCAAGGTGAAGTTAATATGACGTCAATAATTCGTCATTTTTTGGGTACGATGTAATTTTACCAACTTAAGACGTATAAAGTATAAATGTCGTGACTTTTTTGACGAAATAATAACCAATCGTAGAATGACCTCAGTAGGTAAAACTATGACAGTTCAACCCAAGTGGTGGTGTCCGAGGGGAGGTCTACCGTGAGGGAGGGGGATGGAGGGTACCGCGGGCGCGGGTGAGGGGGGGTACCGCGGGGAAGGGGGAGGGTGGTACCGCGGGCGGAGGTGAGTGGGAGGGGGGTACCGCGGGCGGCGGGGATACCGCAGGCTGGGACGGGGGGGGGGGGGGACTGCGTTTTCGGGCGTTGCGGGGGCGGGGGAAGGGAATACCGCGTTTTCGCCTCAAGAACATTCGTAATGAAATCACCTCATCGGACAATAGCATCAAATATGATTTTTTCAAGAACATGTTGCGACGTGTCTCGCGATAATTTCATCGAACACGTGCAAAACTGCAAATTTTGCAATTTCGCATAAGTTAATGAAGCGATATTGTTTTCAAGAACATGTCGCGACGTGTCTCGCGATGATTTCATCGAACACGTGCAAAACTGCAAATTTTGCAATTTCGCATAAGTCAATGGTGCGTTATTGTTTTCAAGAACATACGTGTTTCGCGATGATTTCATCGAACACGTGTAAAACTGCAAATTTTGCAAATAGCGCCGATGTACGGCTGCTGAGATCACGGTGAAATAAGATATGATAAAGAAAACAAACGATGCCTAATTAGTGAGATACAAAATGACGAAACTGGGCGATACGCTCAGTAGTCGAGAATTGGAAGTCGTGAGTACAATTGTGTCAGAAAGAAGATCGTGCAATAACATGGAGCAAGAGTTGTTAAACCAATCCACCCTTTTAAATTCGTGGGAAAAATTTACCGCGTGAGAACAACAATGCGACGAGTTTATCGAATCGTTGGAAGAACAAAGCCGAATTAAACGGCCACGATTATCGATCGATCTTAAACAGTCATCGATTGGTCTCAAACAGTTGTTGGTCGCCTGTATCGCACGACTCGAAGAACTGAAAGATTCGGTACGTCAACGTTTCGAGCATGTGGGTGCCGGATACAGTGCGAGTGAGACAGGACTCAGATGGCGCGAGATAGATACGGCTTTTGAAAGTCGTATACTGACCGGTGTGGTAATAGATTCCAAACACATCGACCCTCGTCAATTTCTCAAAGATGCAAGGGACATTGTACTCATTCATGTGCGGAACGTCATGCAACGACATGACAATGTAAAGATAAACACAATGTTTAATGGTGAATTTGTTGTGGATGACAAACGCGCGAATAAGAATATCGCAACGAAAAACTGTGAACTCTTTCGTATGTCCGATCTGCGCGAGTGGTACAAGCGACACATAATCGAGCCTACCCTAGCATCGCTGGAGGAATTCCAGGAACGTGATAGCGGATGGGCGTTGTCGCGTATACTCAATTTGACTGTTAACGTAAACAAGTACCATCTATTGCACGCGGGGTGTTTTGTGGAAATACCGCGAGAAATTAAAATAAAGAGAGCGGTGATAAACGTGCGATCAATGGGCAATGCATGTTTCGCATGGTCAGTGACGGCTGCTCTGCATCCGAGAGACATGCAGATCTGAAATCGTCGAATCCTCATTACACGTCGGTGCTAAATTTTACAAACATTAAGTTTCCAATGACATCGGATCAAATTAAAATTTTTGAAGATCACAAATCACAACTACATCTCCATCAATGTGTACGGCATCAAAAAAAAAACAAGGAACTTGCTATCCTGCTAATACGGGTTACTAATCGAAAGATGGACAAGCATGTAAATCTGCTGTACGTGCAGATTTACACTGCATGACGACAATGTTGGACATTTTACATGGATCAAGAACCTATCCCGCCTCGTGAGCTCGCAATTAAGCAGGCACGATGGTCGGAAATACTTTTGCGATCGGTGAGTATACATCTTAATAAATAATAAAAATAAATTTTACGTAAAAGATATATAAAAAAATTTCATTATTTACAGATGTTTGCACTATTTCTACACGAGCGAGAAATTGGAAGCCCACACCGTCGACTGTCAGGAAATGAACGACTGCGCGATTAAGTTACCGAGCGATAACGACAAGTGGTTGGCCTTTAAGAAAGAATCACAACAGGAAGGAACGAGTTCCGTTTATCGTATACGCCGACCTGGAATGTACTCTGGAGAAGATGGAAGCGGATCCGGAAACATCCAGGTACACATATTAACATCATCGCGTTTTTAGCATAGGGTACTACGTGCGTTGCTCGTACGACGACTCGTTATCAATGTATCAGTTTCGTCGCGATAAGGATTGCGTCGCATGGTTCGCCGAGGAGCTAAGACGTTTAGCTCACGACGTAAAGACTATCTTGTCCACTAATGTACCCATGGCGGATTTTACGTGAGACGAGTGGAAAAAGTTTAACAGCGCAACGCACTGTCACGTGTGCGAAAAACCGTTCGAGCCAGACGACGTGCGAGTACGCGATCATTGTCATCTGACCGGTCAGTACAGAGGTCCCGCACACTCAAACTGTAATCTGAACTACAAAGATTCGCATTGCATTCCCATAGTTTTTCATAATTTATCGGGCTACGACGCGCATTTTATTATAACGAAAATAGCAGCGTACGTAGGACATGTAGACTTACTCCCAATCACAAAAGAAAAATACATTTTGTTTACGAAAAACGTTAAAAACACCGAAGATAAAGATAGGAAAACTTTCGTCAAATTGCGATTTATCTATTCATACAACTCACCGCTAGTCTCGACAAATTGGCATCTTATCTCAGCAAGGATAAACTGCGCATATTGCAACGCGAATTTTGTAAATTATCCGCAGAAAATTTTGATTTGCTGACACGAAAATGCGTATTTCCGTATGAGTACATTGACTGCGTCGAAAAGTTGGAGGACTCGTGTTTATCATTTATCGTTCATCGTTTATCACCGCGCGACTCGTTTTATAGTTCATTGACGGGTGACACCGTATCAGAGAGCGATTACGCGCACGCCGTCAACGTCTGGCAGCGGTTCTCCATTTGAACGCTCGGTGACTACAGCGATTTATATCTCAAAACCGATGTCTTGTTGTTGGCCAATATCTTTGAAAATTTTCGAGATAGTTACGAGTTACAGACTCGATCCCGCGTATTATTATATTCTACCGAGTTTTACGTGGGACGCTATGTTGAAGCATACGCGTATCAATTTTGAACTGCTCACCGACATTGACATGGTCATGTTTATCGAACGCGGTATACGCGGCGGTTTGAGTCAATGTTCGAACAGATACGCGCTGGCCAACAACAAGTACATGCAGTCGTACGATCCATCGAAACCGTCGTCGTACCTGATGTATTTCGACGTGAACAACTTATACGGCTGGGCAATGTGTCAACCATTGCCATACGCAAATTTTCAATGGGTCGACGACGTAACCAATTTTAATGTTATGGATGTCGCGTCGGATTTCTCGATAGACTACATTCTCGAAGTCGACTTGGAGTATCCGCAACATCTTCACGACGCGCACACTGACCTACCGTTCTGTCCAACGCGCGATAAACCACCCGGTAAGCGGCAGGACAAGCTCCTTGCAACATTATACGATAAGAAACGTTATGTAATACATTATCGCAACCTGCAGTGTACTCGTCACGATCTCTGTATATCAAAGATTCACCGCATATTGAAATTCTCGCAATCTCCATGGCTTCGCGATTATATAGAAATAAACACGAAATTTAGAACATTGGCTAAGAATGATTTCGAGAAAAATTTATACAAATTGATGAACAACGCTGTGTTTGGCAAAATCATAGAGAATGTGCGCAATCACGTTGACGTGCGACTTGTGACTCATTGGGAGGGTAGATACAGCGCGGAGGCAATAATCGCAAAACCAAATTTTCATTGCCGAAGCGTCTTTTCGGAAAATTTAGAAGCAATAGAAATGCGAAAACTCGAGGTGAAGTTTTGACAAACCAATCTATGTAGGTATGTGCATCCTCGATATATCCAAGACATGTTTGTACGAATTTCATCACGAGTACATGTTACCGTTGTATCGCGACAAGTGTAAAGTCACGTACACCGATACTGACAGTCTCATTTATCACATCGAGTGCGACGATGTGTATGACACCATGAAGCGCGACATTAATAAATTTGACACTAGCGATTACGCGGTCGATAATGCGTACGGTATCCCACTCGCCAATAAAAAAATTCCGGGTTTGATGAAAGACAAAAACAATGGTGCGATAATGACCGAATTCGTCGGGCTTAAAGCAAAAATGTACGCCTTGCGAGTGGATGGTAAGAAAGATACAAAAAAAACTAAAGGTGTTAAGAGTAACGTCGTAGCCAGGTCGATAACATTCGACGATTACACGCGGTGCCTGCGCGACGAAATTGAAATGACGCGAATGCAGGCTTGCATAAGGTCCAAACAACACGAGGTGTACACCGTGTCCGAAACGAAAATAGCTCAAAGTCCGTACGATGATAAACGATTCATTATACCCGGTTCTACCGAGACGCTGCCATGGGGGCATTATAAAACACTTTAAATATATATTGTAATTACATTTAGATATTTATGAAAATAAATGACTCATTTGTATGTATAATATGTTTATATATTGTAATTAATTTTTATAATACATTATTCTTGTGTATCCATGAATTGTGTGAATTATCAAATCCTAACCACTTTACATAAACCTCATCCCCCCTTTTGCGCAAAACTTTTTCAACAAGATACACGTCGGGATTAGCAACGCGATGTAACTCGTCTTCGTAGAAGCCGCCGGCGACGGGTTTTTCGCAAGAATTTTCCAACAGATACGTCACGGGATTAGTTTTCTGCACTTTGACGATTCTAAACACCTCCGTGGTCCAATTTGGCGTGTATCCTTTCTCGAAGATGGTCTTGAATTTACTCACGCGTACCGAGTCGCCCACTTTGAATCGCGCGGGAGCAGCGATCTTTACGTGGCTGTACACCGTTGTTAGGAGCTTGTCGGCGATCGAGGGGGTAACATCGATGGGTCGCATGCCGATAGTTCGATGCTTTCGCGCGTTGTAATCCGATACGAGACCCGGCAGCGAGTCGAACCATTTGTAATTTCCATTGCGCGTAAACATT